>JAARMF010002554.1:4582-26506 GCA_022844705.1 Toxascaris leonina
TGTCATTTGCACATTGGGCACTTTCACTGGCGGAGAAGTGAAGAATTTTATTACACTCATATTGCATTCTAATCTGCTGTTGCACATTAACTATTCTCAACCGTTCCTCTATCTGTTTGCTAAAGGAGTATGCCTCTCGCAAATAAATCGGAGGATGATTTTTCTCTCCGTTCACCAAAAAAGAATTTAGGAAAAGTCTGAAACAATGTTTCGGAATATGATAGAAAAATCATCTCCGAACCCTGCATAGGGTGCTGATTATGGGTAAAGAATTCATTGGTCCTTAGGTACTTTTACCAAATGTAATTTGCAAGATGCGCGTATGAAGCTACGTGTAGTGTTGCACTTTTTCATTCAAACGCATCTCCTCCTGGCGAGTATGTAGCGAATGGCGGTGTTTCTCTTGCAGGATGTGGGTCGTTTTTTATTGCGTGCATGTGTGGCAATTCACCTGAGTGATAACGAAGAGAAGTTTTTTATAATGGCGTTTATGGCACAGAAGTTGATAGCACTGGTGAAGGGCGAGTGCGCACCTGAAAATCCGGACAGTCCACAGTTCCAGGAAACGGCTCTCTCTGGACACATCCTCCTCATGATTATTCGAGAGAGGATGGAGAACATTCTTGGCATGGTGAGACGTAAACTCGAGTTCGAGGCGAAGAGGAAAGCAGATACTTTTAACCTGACAAGGTGAGCCTCACACCACATAGTATGGCAATTCGTCTAGTGAGGTATTTCTCCACTCCTAGCATTATTTTTTGTTGGGTATGGCAGGTTCAGCACGTGCTCATGTGATGTTGCTCTCGAAGAATATAAAACTGAGGAAGGCAGCAACGGGTGGAATGTTGTGGGAATGAGCTGTAATCAGTTTGTGTGCGATTGTTTACGCCATTCGTGAAAACTCAAGTTCAGTAGTGTTTAGCCGACAATTGACTTCGGAAAAGACTATTCACAACAGAGAGTAACGTACGTCGTTGCTGCGAAAAGATGTGTTGAACTTTCAGAACGAAAGGCAGTATGTTGTGCTATTGGTGGCTAGAAGCTGAGGTATCAAGGATGACCCACATAATTGGAAGAGGCGACATTGGGCATTCCTTTCCCTTGGCCCTACTTTTGTTTGGCTTGATAAATTCAGTCTTATCTAGAACAGACATTCCCTCAGTTTTTTGAGATATTAGGGTTTATTTGAAATCATGTGGTGCTATCGTGGTTCGACCCGTGTTTTTGTTTCCAGCCGTGAGATTCTTCGGGCGCTTGGATCACATAGGTCTGGTGAAATTAGCCGTGGATTGGAGTATTTCTTAGCAACGGGTAATCTCTTGACGCGAACGGGTTTGGCGTTACAGCAAAATAACGGCTTTTCGGTAATTGCTGAACGAATCAATCAACTTCGGTTCGTTTCACATTTCAGGTAATAATTTGCATGCATCTTGTTTGCTTTATTTTGATATGATAGGGAGCGTTCCTGAAACAGTATTTGAGCATATTTGTTCAGCATACGAATCTTGTGGACTTGACTATTAGAGCTTCGTATCGCTGATCTGGAGGCAGTTGTTCTAATCCCATCAACTGGTAAACGTTCTCTTCTTGTTCTGACCATGTCGATTATTGTAGGTCTGAATCAATCCGACTTTTGATCTGATCGCGAGCGGCTTATTAATATCATATTATTATTTTATTGCATTTGGTTTTTATTGATCTTTTTGGAACAAGGTTGAACTATTAATTAATTAGTAACTGTGTAACCTTGTACTTTTGTGGTATGCCTCGGCAGCCCATAATGTTTGCAATTTTCTGTGTTCGTTGCAGAGCAATCCATCGAGGTGCGTTTTTCATGGAGATGCGTACAACGGACGTGCGTAAGCTACGTCCTGAAGCATGGGGTTTCATATGCCCTGTGCATACACCAGATGGTGCTCCATGTGGACTTTTGAATCATGTCACTGCTAGTGTAAGAATCGTTACACACTATTCCAGTCTGAGACAGATGCCCGCACTACTTGCTGAACTCGGCGTTTTGTCGCATTCGGCAGTCGCATTGATGCCAACAGACGAGGTGAGTAGCACCAAATTTAGAAAATGTGAGGTCCGTCTACCCCCCTTCCCCGCGCCTCTCGACTGGGATTTCAGCTACGACAGAGGCCTTTGAAGAGCACGATCACACGGTTGAGCAAAATTTGAAAAGGAGGAACGTGTTTGCTATAATGCTGCTTGTATAATCTTGTGAATGACAAACTTTGACTTACTATTTGAAAGCTTCTGGGTTTATAAAGAACATGGCTGAGCAAGTGTTTCATCTGATGAAGTTATTTAAGAATTTTGTGTTCACTCACTAATGATAAGTTGATGTCGTTGCTGATAAGCCTGGGGTGCGCAAAGATGAAGACAGTTCAATAGCTTATTCATGCTTCAGCATCTGCTGTCAGTGTCGAGAAAATACAAAAGGCTTTCACTGACGAGGTAAAGGAGAATTTATGCCCGTTTCCTCAGTTGCGATGGCTTCGTACTTCTTTCATTACTTTTAGCTGAGGCTGCAGTTATGAAGCCAAAGGTCGTTGGATACTAGCCAGGGGAGTATGAGGTTCGATTTTACAATCCCCATTCTCTGCCAACACTTTTTGCTCCTGATCTTTTCCTTAGTCAGGCTTTTGCGGGCGAAAGTATTTCGAGAAGATGTATGTACCAATGTGATTTGATTTTGTTTACCATGGCGTTCACACTACTCCTGCCCATCATGCTTGTTCTCTACATCTGTTTATGATTTATAAAATACATGAAATATATGCGAAACCTTCATATTGTAGTTGAATGGTCCATCCTGGTTTCGCTTTTCACTTGTGCAAAGTGCAAAGTGGAAGCACATAAATGCGTAGGTGGTACGGATGGCCACACATAATAAACGTATGAGTCCTGTATTTTTTTCGAGGATGTAATATATTTGCAGATGTATCCAGTGCTATTAGATGGTCGTTTCGTGGGATACGTTCCTCGTTCTAAGGCCGCATACGTAGAAAAGCAGTTGCGTGCGGTTAAGGTGGACAGAAATGATCCGCGTGTTCCATATGTAAGCGAAATAGCACTCGTGCGGCACTCATCAGACTCGGTTAATATACAGGCCCAATATCCTGCATTGTGCATTTTAACGGATCCGGCGCGTTTGATTCGACCGGTCAAGAATCTCATTGCCAATGCAACTGAGTTCATAGGTACGTTTTTTAGAACTATTTCTTTCACTTTTCATGAAGCTGTCTCAATCAATTTACCATGTAATTTACCGTGTGTAGTGTATGAAGCTGTGTCAGAGCGGTTGTATAGTCAACAATAAACAGTCTCCGCTCTCTCAACAAAAAAAGTGGATGACTGTCGAAGATATTGTCATTGGTATGTAAGGACCTTGCCACTTTGAATTGCTGTGTCTAGTCGAGTGGATGACTAACCTATTCGCAAGTTTTCGGATGGCGTTTATGCTGAAGCGGCGTGTTACTATATTTTGTGGCAAGTTTTGAACACTATTTATATTGTTTGCCATGTTATGTCGCAGTTCCTTTAAGCTTTTGATGGCATTTTTACAAGTTAACTCGAAGATCATTTCTGATTGCGGCCGGGTTGAAAGCACGCAACTGTTGTAAATTAATTGTTCATTGTTGCAGGCACATTCGAGCAGGTCTATTTGTCCATATGCATTGAGCCGGATGAGGCAGAACGCGGAGTGACAATGCATCAAGAACTGCATCCGAGTTGCCTCTTCAGCTTTGCCGGCAATCTCATTCCCTTCCCCGATCACAATCAGTCGCCGCGAAATGTTTATCAGTGTCAGATGGGCAAGCAGACGATGGGAACGCCGGTGCACGCATGGAGACATCGAGCTGATAATAAAATGTATCGTTTGCAGGTATCTTGTTTTGTGAAATGAATAGGAAGAGTACCACCTTACGCAGGGAGTTCCTCCATCCTCTCTCGCGCTCTTCCGTCTCCACGAATAATGTTTGCGAAATTGCCGAACGAAGGAGTGAAACATTTTCAAAAGGAAGCGAACTTGTATCTACTTGTGCGACTGTGGGCTGCACTTGAACAGATGAACATCCGCTGACGTTCACGGATTCTGGGATTCGGCAAAAAATAAGCACTCAGAGGAGAAAAAACTTGTAGTGACGCAATAATTCGTTAAATTTTTTCGCAGTGTTCTTCTGAGACAATCATCTATAACGCAAAACCTTTTGACCCTTCGATGTCAGGCTCAACTAGGTATCATTGAGAAGACTGATTCTCAGAATATTCATGAAAACGTAGAACACAGAAATTTCTTTTCAGTTTCCGCAGAGTCCATTATTGAAACCCGAGGCGTACAATAAATACGAAATGGATGAATACCCACTAGGAACGAATGCGTGTGTCGCTGTTATTTCTTATACAGGTATTTTATAAATGTTTGTTTGTGCACTGATTTTCTGCTGCTCCTGAGATGTTGCAATATCATTTCTCAGGTGATGGAAGATCTTGCGGAGTGCTGCACGGTTTGTTTTTTATTGCAGGAAAGGCAAGCGGATAAAGTGCACTTAGTGAATAGACTTGAGTGGGATGTTGAGGGGTATTATCTAATTGATTGCATTTTTTCTAGAGAAAGTAATGCAGTCGTGTATTGTCAAATTAGTTCTGTATTTTATATTGGTATAACTTAGAACATTATTTTAGTAGGCTTCATAGTAATGTCAAGGTTGCCTACCCAGCACTTGTTGTGAAGGGGAGATGTTTTTTGCGCAAGTCGTGCAGTAGGGTACCGCGCAACAAGGAAAAGCCAATTATTGGGACTTTGTTCTAACACGACGTTGACAATTTGTAAAAAGAGCCTGCTTTTCAAGCCTTACTTGAGTTTGGCATGAAGAGAGCTGGAAATAAATGCCACTCGATTAGCTGATGCGTCGCCCTGTGGTCGTAACCTGACGTGAATTTAAACGGAAGCAAACCCAAGTTGATCCTTTATTGAGGGTCCCAAAACTAATGGGTCATGGGCGAGAAAGAGCGTTGGCTCTTAATTGCAACATTCGGATGCTTCAGCTGTTCTCGCAAGTGAGGGCGTGATTGAGATCGTGTGTTCCGCTGATGACGTATGTAAGTGCGTGCACGTCAACAATTAAGTGTCATTAAAAAAATGTCATAAAGTTGTATTGTGTCGTTACGATGAATGTTCCTTGTCGTATAATTATTACACTTGTTTTATTCAGGTTACGATATGGAAGACGCGATGGTTATTAATAAGAGTTCATTCCAGAGAGGATTCGCCCATGGCACTGTGATAAAGGTGGAAAGGTTAGACAGTCAACTACCTCGTAAGTAGTGGTTTCGAACTTCAAGCTACGATAATGTGATGCGAGACCCAGTGCTAGGTGGGAGTCGTAGAGAAGCTGAAAGTTCGTCAGCAAGATGAAAGTCCACTTCATGCCTATCACAGCTGAACACCCATGTAACGCAGACTTAAAGAGCGACAATTGTACATGGATTCTTCTTCATGCTGTGAAGTTTCGCCCGGGGCGTGCGAAGCAAGTCAAGATTGTGAATGGGGAAGAAGAGAGGACAACAGAGAAACACACAGTTCCAACGTAGAAACTTGTAAATGTTGAAAAGTGAATCGAAGCATTTAAAGAAAGATCGCGATGCAAGTTTTGAAAATATTGAAAAACGACTAGTTTAGATGTTATTTGTAATGGTTGGGCACAGAATCTCAATAACTGAGTTCGTTAGAAATTGGGAGGTTGAGATGAGTTTCTGAAAGAGTGCGCCTTGATTTGGAGGCTCAAAAAGTGCCGAAATTAGGAAGTTGGAGAATACTATGGGTATGGCCAAGCTTCAACATAATTTTTTCATAATATCGCCGTTCAGTTCATCGTAGGCCTCCAACAGTTCAAAATTTGTTGGTGAAAATAAACTCTCACCGTTTGCATCAAATTGATCTGCTGCAGCTTTGTTTCGATTGTGTAGTTCTGAAAGGAATTCCTCGACAACGCTTGACAGAACTTTGCTCAAAGGGCAAGCATCACTTCGAATGTTGGTTATGTGCGATCATAAAGCATTAGGAATTACTTTAAATGGATGTCGACTCAAGTAAGAAATCTTATAGAAATCAACAGCTATCGTTTTTCTAGATCAAATGGGAGTATTTTATTATTTCAATTCAAGGGTGAATCTACAAGAAGGACGATCATCTAACTCGGATGTATTCATGAGTGATCCAGCAAACAAGAAGATGTCAATTGGCGAGGATGGTCTGCCGGTGCCTGGTCGTCTCTATGTGGAAGGGGATCCATATTACACAGTTCTTTCACTCGATACGGGTGTCTATAAAACGCATAAATTCAAGTACCCCGAACCGGCATATTGTGGGATCGTGCGCATTGTGGAAGAGGGAGGAATGACTAGAGGAAAATGCGTATGGATTGCTAATTTATTTTTATAGTTGAACGGCAATGTTGATGGCAAAAGATGCAACTAAAGCAGTCGCTTAGAGTGCCTTTACGCAGCAAACAAAATAGGAGAAGATAGTCGTGAAGTGCTGAAGCTGATGCCACATCAACTCAGATATTATCGATGTATATTAACTGTGCGGCTGGGGAGTAGTAAAGTGTTAGCCTGATGGTGGGATAAACATGCGGGATTAAAATGACATAGATATTGGTAGCACATCGCAGGACATCATCAACTTACTAAGTGAAAAGATTCGCCGAAAATGCAGCCAAGTCCATATCATTCTTTCACTTCAGGTTTCTCCATCTGTCGTTTTTTTCATGTTATTGAAAGGCTATCTGTTGCTTTTGATGGCACAAAAGCTTTCAATTTTTCAGGCGTCGCTTTATGTTGAGAATAATTGGCATATCGCTGTCTCTCAGAGCGACTATTTTAAAAAAGGGTTCGGAGAAATGAGGAAGAGAGAATTATGAAGGGGAAAGAAGTAGAAGCTAGGTCCATTTAACATTAATTAGCTATCTCCCACATTACGTTAGAATGTTTAGGAAGAATTAGCAAGTTTTTACGCATTTTGAGTTCCTTCTTGGTAATTTTTTGATAAACTGTGTTGAAGTTTGTTCTGTCATATTTCAGCACGCACTCATCCAGTGGCGTATCCAACGCAATCCTATAATAGGGGACAAATTTGCATCACGTCATGGTCAAAAGGGCATAAATTCATTCCTGTGGCCAGCCGAATCGATGCCGTTCTCCGAGAGTGGCATGATGCCAGATATCATTTTCAATCCGCACGGTTTCCCTTCTCGAATGACAATAGGTTATTTGCTTTCTATATTATGTGCTTGATGTTTTGCTTCAGTAATTTCGATTCGATACTGTGAATTTATATTTTTAATTTTCGGTTCTTCCAGAACTAGATGGAAATTTAAAAGGTTTTATGTCTCCAGGTAAGATATATTGCACATTTTCGCTTTTCAGTCTTCATATGTGTTTTTGATATGAAATGAGAACAGAGAAAATAGTGAGAGAGGACTCATGCTGTGAAGGGTGGATGTTCTCACTTGGAATGATTAGGGCACAGTTTGCTTGACTATCTCCGCCATTAGTCCCCTCACTTATTCCATTGTTACCACTGTGTAGCAGTCTGAGGATCTTTCTCCGTTGCTCCATTTTGGCGGCGTTCTTCGATTGTTAACGCTCTTTTGACTGCTTATTTGTTGCGTTCTTAAGATTCGCAGACGCAAATGATGAAGCAATTTTACTCAAAGATAATTTGGGCGCTGATAGCATCTAATTGTGCCACAATAGTTTTCATCTGGTGCTGAGGTATGCTGTGCAGTTGCGATAACTGATATCCTTCCCGCCAACCCCCCCCCCCCCCCACTCCTATCGCGTTTTCGGTTTTTCATTTATCTCTGCTCTTCCTTCTTCCCCCTACCCACCTTCTCTTTTTTTCATCCTACTGTTCACTCGTTATCATGTGTTTACAAAGCGCATTGTGGCAACACTGTGGTCACCAGCAATACCGACTTTTGACTTGATCAGTCAGCCTCCGAGAAGTCGTGTGGGTTGACATACAATTTTTTGAGGCACAATAAATATTTAACAAAACATTTCTGCGGGCGCCTGATCCGGTTGAAATGTAGATGCTTTATTGCCATTTTTTTACCATTTGTTTACAGATTGTGAAATTGAGCTTTTTTAGTGAGAGAGCTTGCAAAAGCGCATATCGTTCCAGTTGTTCTGACGCGATTTGTATGGATTTATTCGTTTATTTGGGCAGTTATTCGTACCATTTATTGTTAGTGGCATAACTAATTTTGTCTACATCTCATGACCAAAAGTTGTTTGTAAAGGGGAAGGCTTGAATGGCCCATTATTTGATGAGTAAAGCTTGTCGTGTCTTGAGGCATGATGATAGAGAGTATGGCTGGCAAAGCAGCGGCTATGCATGGTGCATATTATGACGCATCTCCATTCGTATTCAGGTAAGCATATCATTGTTCCTTTCAGATAATAGAAAAAATTCTGCAAGATGCCCACCCGAAGTATTCATTTTCTTTACTGTGCATTCTTTTGTGTCTTGAAAGCATTGATGAAGTCAAAAAAATGTGAAAGGAATGTTTTTTGTGATGGTGTCTGCGGGCATGGAGTATCAGAAGCACATGTCGATATGTGTATTCAAGCTGTTCAATTTACAATTCATTTGCGGTGATTAAGGGGCAAGATTTTGTGTATGTGTATAAATTTGCTTAGTCTTATTTTGATCGATGTTCCTATTGCTGTGCAACAGTTTCAATGACTTAGCTTTGATGCCGTTGTTTTTTAAATTTAATCTGCTTCCATTCACTCTGTCACGTTAATGTGAACTTGTTCACCTTTAGCGTAAGTTGAATTACTTCGTGAAACTTGTAATTTTTAGCGATAGGCTGCGAGACAAGAATGAAGCAGAGAGGTGACCATCTTTGGGGGATGTGGGACATCCATTTTTATGATTGTCTTAAGGTGTTCGTTGTTCTTTCATATTTTTGCTTTAAAATGGTCTCGATATAATTCAAAGATGAAATTAACGTTTGTAAAGGTAATGGAGAGTACCTTGCTTTCGATGCTTTTCATGGAACTAGCATACAATATTTTATAGTAACGGTGAACAAACATTTCGCTTTGTATAAATAAAAATGACATTCAAATGGGTCGGGCTTCAAACTCACGACTCGCAGATTGGCGATCTCGCTATATATCAGATTTGCTATGATGTTAGGCTATAATGAAGGGATGTCATTTGCCATAGCTTGAGATACATTTTGTCGAATTTGGCAGTATGTTTCACGTTGAATTGATCAGAGCGAAGACCAGTCTTACTGCTATGCAAAATTGCTCAACGCTGACATGCAACGCTTCAGCCTTCAACTCATCGTTTCAACCAAGCGTAAGCTGAAACCATAAAAACATAATTTGTGTCACACATTCGTAAATGTGTCTGCAGATTGCTGTTTCCGCAACCCAGTTGTCTTAAACAAGTGTTGTATAGTTGACTGTCATTCTTTGCGTGGTATGTCGTAGAGAATTTTGAAGGTGGGTGAACAGGTGCAAAATCCAAACATTCTGCAAAAATGTTATTTTATGCGAGAGTGCACAAGAATTCCAAGAAGCATTTTATTCACCCCCGCTGAATAGCCTCAGGCCACGCTCATTTGGGGCAAGAGATCTAATGGATCCATGCATGCAATCGTTGCGAGAATGCTTCAATAGGATTGCCACATGTCGTAGACGCATGTGCAATATTCAGCGAATAAGAGGAAAGGATGATTAGGAGGAAATAAAGGGAAATACGATGTAGGATGGTTCAATCTTCATGTTCTAAACGCCATGTGAAACTCCGCGCACTCTATGAGACTCCACGGCCCTCAGATTAAAATAGTCTGGTGCTGTACAGACTGATCTAAAAAGGCCTCGGGAAAAGTGCAGGGCAACTTCCTCCGTATAGTGAATCGTTGATAGCATGAAGTGTTCGAACGCAAATTGACGTAAAATAAGTTGATCTTTCCGTGGGACATAAGAATTGGCCTCAGGAGCATCCAGTGGTGTTTCAGTATACTCATTAGCCGTTGTTGCACTTTTTGGCGTGTATTTAGCGAGAAGAAGACTGCGGTCAATCATTTTGGAAGACTTCTTACATTGGCTGGCTACAATTACTACGGAAACGAAACGATGTATTCGGGAGTGGATGGACGCGAGATGGAGGTTTCACGTTTTGCATCTTCATGTCTATCTGTCTTTGTTTGTTCCAAAAGCAAAAAGTGACTTTACATCCGAATTATTATGTCTAAAGTTCAGTTGTATATTTTCATCCGTACTGAAACACAGCTTAGAAGCAAGAGAACATAATTGTCATGTCGGTTTATGTGGCTAAGGTATGAATTGCAAATTAGAAAAAGGTTGAGTGGGGATCGAAAAATGAGAAGGGACAACGGAGACTGCAAATTTCGATGCTTTTACCCCTCGTGAAAGGGTTTCACCGCTCCACTTCCTACGTGAAATTCGTGTAGACCGTGTCTCATTTTGAGCTGACCTTAAAGAACTCGATTAATCTACTGTTATGGCCTTATAATAATGCATTGTTGCTTAGGTGAAATTATGGGCGGTACCATTTCAAGGCCTTTTTGTCTATTTCTTATTTCGTCCTTCCTTTATTCACTGATTTCCTATAGGACAACTCTCAAACCCCTGTGTTACTGTTGTATTTTCGTTTCCTATGGATGAGCTGGTAGAGCGCTGCCGTCAGTTGTTTGATACATCCGATTGCAACTCACCTTTGTCCCTCCCTTCCAATGCAAGACCACTTATTGTGACGCTCTCCTTCCCGAAAGTCGAGGAAAAGCATGTTTCGGCACTTGCAAGCAAATTTTACACATGACCTCTACATGCATTATTTATCTAGATAATACTTTCGAACTTATTCATCGCGTTCACAGATTGAACACAAGTAGTGGCTGAAATGGTTTTGAGATCAAGTGCGCATTTCGAACTCAAATTTGAAGAATCGTTCGACCACGTTTATTCATCTCAGGCTCTCAAAATGCAAAAACTTTCATTCTCCAATTATGACACGTGTATATCGTACAAGTGACCGCGTCCATGGGTTATACCATGTAATAAGCATTCCTTAAAGTGCATAATCGGAAGACAATTGGTCACTGATTTTTTAAGGTGCAAATATTCTTCGGAATTGTCTACTATCAGCGATTGCGGCACATGATTGCTGATAAATTTCAAGTGCGTTCGACAGGGCCCATTGATCCCGTCACGCATCAACCAGTAAAAGGTCGTAAGAAGGGTGGCGGTATACGATTTGGAGAGATGGAACGAGACGCGATGATTGCCCATGGAGCATCCTTTTCGCTTCAGGTTTTATCTTTTTTGTGTCCGATTTTTGCAGTGTGCTGGTACTATTGTCTGTGATATAAATATCTACTGGGCAAAGACGTTCCGTCTCCTTATAATTCCTTTTGAAAGGTGTTACCGGTATTTCTGTACTCACCAGGATGAAAGTAGGGTGAATAAACAAAAAAGAAGGATATCAGAGAAATTGGTATGTTATGCACTTTCTCATCGTGCTTTCTTGGCCTTTCATTTTTGCAAGTCACCACTAAAAAGCAAACTAAGCCAGGTAATTAACACCCTCATATTTGAGCCCCTCCAACAGCTTATGCATATCTTCCATAAAAAGAATCGTTCTTCTATGGCGCATTCATCGTATAATGCGTTCAAATTTCCCCTGCGTATATTAACAGCTTCAGTCTCGACAGATCAATGCAATCGCTTCACATTAGATGTGCCAAGTTTGCTGTCTGCGAAGTTGAAGTCACGCCCAAGCATATACGTGGTGAGAGCATGACGTCATAACGTAAGGCGCTTCTGGAAAGCAAGTTCGGGAAGGCGCTTAAAGTAGGGGCTAAAGAAATTGTTTGAGGATAAATCGTTTCAATACTTCATCCGGTATTTTTCGGACTTTTCTTCAGCTCGGAAATAATTTAAATATTTTGGTATTAATGAATGTTTAGCAGTCCAATCTTCCATTGTATGAGAAGGTGATATAATGGGAGATTGAACGTCACTATAAAAGTCGTTTTGAGAAGATCGCATGTGGTATGTGGCTAAATGGGACTGTAAATTGAATTAATGGTGTTGAGCGAAGATGTTGCTAGCACAGACAGCGACCGAGGTTTTCGATGGCTCTCAATCGTCCATGTTTGTTGAGCCGATATAGTTAACGATATGCTCCTTGTTGTAGCTGAATAAGCCATTTCAGGATCGTTTATTCAATAGTTCGGACAGGGACTTAGCTCATGTCTGTGCACGGTGTGGATCGTTGCTGTCGGTGCTACGATGTGCTGACGTAAAGGGACATAAGGATGATTTCAGTGTGAGTTAAATGGTTTTATTTTGATCTTTCCGACAGATCTTGCTGATTTTCCGCACATTTATGTTTTTAATTCCCGCTTGCTGATGTTTCCAGAGAGCATTGTAGCGCTGCGTTGAAAACTGGCCGAAAGGAAATAGAGGAGGAATAGAGGAGCGCAAGTTGACGGTATATCACCGTAACAAAAAGAGGACATATTTGGTTGGAATACAACTATAACGGCATTGATGTTTGAAAACAGACAAATTAAATAAAGTGTTGCATGGTTGCGTCGAAACTGAAAAGCTTTTTCAAAAGTGGTATATTTGCTTTGCATGCAATTTGGTCGATTATTCAGTTATTTTCTTCGTCGTAATTGTTGTCGGGGCATTGTTTTCACTCGAGATTGCAACTGCTTATGTATGACATTCATCCTCTCAATATGAAGTGAGTGGATTTCAGCGGTGGCCATTGTTGGATTATTGCTTTATTAACTTGTCGATTTTGAAGGGAGGGTTGAGAAATGAACAGTTCCTAATACATTTCGATGTTGATTTGGGTGAGCTTTCTTGGAGAGGAGGGGAATTGTGGCAGCTTTCATTATAAACCTCATTTAGATTTGTTTTCGTATGAAGATTACTAGTTTCGGAAAATTGTATTTTCCACGTTTTGGTGATGATTTGTGAAAGTTGGAGAGGGCAGTAATGATGTTGATTATGTGAATCATTCGTTTCAGATATCCGTTACGGATCACAGTGAACGCGAAAGGTGTTCGACATGTGGAAGGGATGATCAGGTCTATATTGTCGAGGTACCAAGAGTATTTCGATATTTAACTGCCGAGCTAGCTGCGATGAATGTTCGTGTTCAGCTCTCAATAAAGCATCCTTCGCTGATCACTCATTGAAACGCTGATATCTTTGCTTCCATTGTTGGACCTTTCAGCTTCGATTTTCTCTCGATTATGATATCTTTGATTTAGGCGGAATAAGTTGGTTCCCATAGTGCAACCTAGGTCAAAATTTACTCTTCATGTTCACTGGAGTGATGTCTATAGAGTTATGCTATTTTCGAAGCAGGAATTGCATCGTAGCCACTCCTAAGACGCACTTTGTTTTAGAGAAATTTATTCCTGACTTCGGTGGAATTGCGAATGGATATATTAATGCATTTCATAGACTGAGCTTTGTGGTGTGGAATGTCTTTAGTCTTATTTTCATTGGGGTTATTATTTTTGAAGTAGATAGCCATGTACTTTCTTTATTTGTATTTCTGAACTTTCGTCTGCCTTTGATAAGGGTACGTTCGTTGGCATCGTTTTGGAATGTGAACTGTATAATAATTAATCCGTTTCTACTTACCATACGTTCTTGAATACTAAAGAATACCCTTTTTGAACTACCGCGCCCCACCCTTCTCCTCAAACCTCGTCCTCTAGATTCCCCTTCCCCCTCCCCAAGAAACCTTCGTTAATAATTCATACTTGTTTTCATCGTAACGCTAACTTGTTGCACATCATTATGCGATGTCGTTGTCTACCATTACTTAGTCTTGAGGACCTCTCACTTTGCTTCAAGCCTTAAAGCTTTGCGAAATTCCTATCCACTGAGAGGTTTTATTCGATATCCTAGGATATTTATGTTCCGAGTGATGGGTATGATGGAGCGTTATCGACCGCGCTGAATGGAGAGCTGAAAGGCTTTTTACGGTTACTTATAGTGCGTCGGACAATTTTTTATTTCTATGATTGGGAAATAGTGATAGGCGTTGATGTTTGTGATAGTTGTATGTTTGTGTATAGAGAGAGACAGGTGGCATACGATTGGCGCTGGGTATCTATTAGAGAAATCAGAAAATTTTTGGAATGCTGCTGAAATGAAAGCTGTTTTCAGCAATACAGTGGTTATATGCTTGTGTTAGCAAATATTGCAAGAAAAATTGCTTTGTGTTTATATATGTAATTTTCGTAATGTATAAAATGCAATAGAAGTGACGTGCACACTCCAAAAGTAAGTTATTCTACATATTGTACCATAAATTATATCAGCTTTCATTGCAGATGGGGTGATAATGTTGCGTCTTTGTGAGGACAGTGCTCTTAAATTGACCTTTGCAGAAAAACGCTGAATGTTAGTGAATGCTTGCACCCTCGTTTAGTCAGCATCTGTAAGTTCAAGTTTTTGTCATGTTGCACCTTTCATTTGTGTTGACTCTTTGTGCTTGCGTCAAGTGGAACTCGTTATCGATGTCACGCTCCACTTTTGTCACACGATACTAAGTGCTGTTTGACGGAGTTTTAAGGTATTTGTGGACTTTTCCATTGAACTAAGGGTGAGGATTGTCTTTTAAGGGTTGTGTCGTTTTAAATCATTCATTTTGCCTTAATTTCTTTTGTTAAAATGTCCAGTAGTTGTTGTGCGCCGTTGCTCATTTTTCCGCATTGTCCATCTGTTGCTGAAAATCGTTGATTCTTCAAAATTTAATCGTTGAGAGGTTTGAAGAATATAAATACTATTATAATCAGACTACCAATATTTTCCCAGGTATGAGTCGATTACGAGTACAGATCTTTTTTCGGAATATCTGGAATCTGTTCGCCGGATACGATAACAACGACGACCTAGGCATACCTCCACCTTATACTGAGCTTTTCCTATGTCATTGGGGAGGGGAGAGGGGGAGAAAGGGGGAAGGGGGAGAGGGGATAAGAAAGAAGGCACTCAGAACGTCTCCTCTCATAGACTGAGTAGTTTGGAATGGAGGAGGTAGTCGAATGACGAAATGCCCTTTATGCAACGGCGTCCGCGTTTCGTGGATTATTTCTGGACCGACTTCGTTTTATTATCGCCAGCTGTCGTGGATTTAGTTTTAAATGAGTTGGGAGAGTGCCTTTAATGTAAAATGTCAGTTGCGGATGCGTTGGAGATGACAATGCTGTTCAAAAGTTGAATAGTTGTTGTAGATGCCGTCGGCGAGTTCTGTTAATGGGGATGGTTTCTTGCTTATCGTGTTGATTATGGGTTGCGTTATCACGTTGACTGCGATGCATGCACAATATGATTGATTATAAAGGTTAGCGACTGGTAAACATGAAGTGAAAAAGTAAAGTAATTAACACGAAGATAGTTCTGAGGAAGCAAGTTGTTGGATGTTGAGGGAACGTAGGTTTAGGGTTGGTTGAAGCCGAAGTTATGGAGAAAACGTGAACTATGAAGTACGAATCTGTTCGAATTGTTATGGACTTAAAGCAAGGTCTTTGGTGGTTATGTGCGATTCTTGACGTTTGTAATCCTATTTTGCGTCCTTGCGGCACTGTATGGGTTTAGTAGGTAATTTTCTGACCATCATTTTGTAGTCCTGGCTTCACAGATTATTTTGTGGCTTAAATCTGTCGGCTGAGATCCCTTCGTCATTAACGGAGGAAAACGTTTTTCTTGCAGTTGGTCGCGTTGTGCGACTTTTGCACTTTCGCAGCTATAGCTGTGCCGTTGGGTAAGCGCCAGCCCAAACACAATCTTAGCCCGGATTCGACATCGTGTTGCACTATGTTCATTCGGCCGATAAAGCAGTGAGGCATGTTAAATTGAACAATAAAACAATGAAAACTGTTCAGCCACTATGAAATAAGGAATTAGGAAACTGCCCTTGTCAGCAACATAAACCGTTTGGGATTGGTGGGCTATGATGTCTACTGGGCCAGGCTGAACAACATGGTGTGAATGTTGTCGGTGTGCAAGCAGATGCAACAATACCATATGGCACGATACTGGTGCAGATATGCAATGCGTTGAAGGGTTTCGAGTCACTTTGAGTGTATTGGGAGTTGGTAGGACAAAGTTTTCGACCGTACTTATGCATTTAATTAGAACTTAGTGTATGCGCAACATTAAGCATTGATCCGGAAACGTTCGCCGATGAATTACGACTAAAAAATCCAATCCTAGCCACCCACGTCGCATCTAAGGCATCCTTAATTAATCATTTCACTATCTCATTTGTCCAGAATTAGCATCGCAGAAATCTTTTTTTTTACATTGCAAACTATGGAACATTGAAACTTCATAGCAGTTACATGATTCTTTAGCAGAAATCCTAGTAAGAAAAGTCTGGCCGATGGAACTAAGAGGTACTTAATGCTGCTATACTTGGGCTCAGTAATGACTACTAGAACCATGGCCATACTTTTATTGCATTAGGAAATAAACGAAAGTAATCCTAGATCGGATGTTTAGGCTTTGCAGGATGATGGATGCTGCGATGTGTAAAAATGTCTCTTTGAAACTTTTAAAGACTCGCTTTTATACAATACTTCCAATAGAAATATACACACATTTCAACAGTTTCTCATCTTCAACTCACTTCTATGTTCAGTTGAGGAAGTCTTCGGGCAAGTCATGTGCCCATGGGAATGACACCTGAGTTCCTTTGCGTTGCACCGATACCGATGCAATAAGCGATGCTCGACGCACTTGCTCTTCAATTGTCAGATTCGGCCTTGCAACCATTAAGTATGCTAATGAACCGCAAAATGAATCTCCTGCACCCTGAAAGTCATCATCCGAATAAATGATGCGATTGACGAGGAGGCATTTACCCTATTCTCACTCCCTGCCTAAAAAGTTTGACATTCCTCTGGACATTGGCCAATTACGATTCATGAACACATGAAATGGTTGAGGATTGAGAACGGCAGAAAGGAATGGCAAATATTTTTTAAGAGGAGAAGTATTTGTATCAACTGCAGGTTACGAAGGTGGAAGCTTGCGCCAACCCCCTAATCGGCTATAAAAGATTACAAAAATTGGGCTCACTTCAAAAAAGCTACAAATGGCATTAATTTCAGCATGCGAAATACAGACAAACGGGCGCATTTGAACGATATCCCTTTGAATAATGCAGATGATATTTGCATGGTCCTAATTGCATAGGAAAACGTATTGCAAGCCTCGATTTCAGCAGAAACATTTCGTAGGGCAGAAAAGGAAATAAGAGTCCAAATTTGTTGCGCCAGCATTATCATAATGCCCTGTATAACTGGGCGAATAGCAGAAATGTACTCTGCAGCAATCATTTGATAAGTTCAATTCCGCTTAAATGTTATCGGCAAAAAGCAGTGCAGATATATGCCACACAATCTTTTAGCACAAATTACCGTGGATCTAGCTAGAATTTCAAAGCTTCACTGAGCTTCAGAACCAAAAGCAGAAGAAATTGTAATATTGCTGAAGTAATGCAAATTTCGAGAACAGTTTAAAAATTAGAGCTTCACCTGAGAAGCACATAACATTGCATACAATACTGCAATCGAAAATTTGTTGGATCATGATGCACTACAACAAAACGTTTATGTCGCATCCAAATTTAGCATTTTCGAATAACACAACCGTATATCGTCTCATTTTCCTCTACTCCATCTGATGGCATGTTTTCTATTTCTCTCTGGAACTACATCTTATGCTCAATTTGGCTCCTCCTTCGCATTCAGTTGCACCTGTTTTTGAACATCCCCAACATTGCAAAACAGTAAGAGTATCAACTCGTTCGAAATGATTCATGCATAATTCACGTATGATTGAAGGGACCGATGTTCCATTTGCAAATATGAATGATCGACATATTGGGCTAAACGTGATGCTACGTCGAAGAGAAAGCCACGACAGCGATATTCCGAGAATGCTGCATCGTAAGTGGGAGTACTATTATGGCAGCAGATTGATCGCTGGTAAACCTTTCACTTTTAGCTTTAAAATACTGCCCTCTCTCACCGTGGAAAACGAATTTCACATCTCTTTTCTGCGCAATATCTTACCGTAGTGTCGACGGCCTTCACACGTGGTACAGGTATATGGGTAGCTATACCCGCTTTTGTCACTACCACCACACCTTTAGCACCAAGAGTGGCTACTGCAATCGAAGGGCCGAATCGTAGCATCGACTTTGCGGCGATAACCGCGTCCTCTACGCATGTTATCCTCGAACCTGTCAAGAACTCTGTCTGCAAAATTTTTACGTTTTTCTTTATGAATTATATCCATGCAAATTCTGTTATTCTACTGGGTACTGTTTTGTAATCCGCCGCTGAGTTATATTTTTGAAAAACAGGCTCACTAACTTGAACATCCAGTTCAGATAAGAACATCTCGTTTCTCTTCGGAGTGCTTATTTCAATCCGACGTTTTAAGATTTGATGTGGGCAGAGATCCGTGAAATCCGAAGAAACATTTCCCGCTGACTGCAGCACTTTCTGAACAATGTAAAAACGAACTTTGATGCAAAGTAGATACGAATTGGTGTCTTCCTATATCATTGTAATATGTCGAATGAATAAAGAGCAGATGATCTTCGGATGCAAAGAGGGGGTCAACGAGTTTGATGAGCAAAAGGAAGGGGGGAGTTTGCATCGAAGAATTCATGAATTCACCCAGTCTCTTTGTGGATGAAATTTATCGTCCGTTATATGACGATGAAGAAATAATTTCCTGCAATTCCTGAATGAAAAAAAAACATTGTCAGAAAAATTTATCCAAACTTCAGTTGTCATTTCATGGCTGACCTAATGACAAGAGAGCTATTCAGTGCTACTAGCTGAGGAGATGTGGCACAACATCATCAGCAATACAACGTTCAAATGCATTTAAGACACCTAAGAGGGAGAGCATTAAGTGTGTCATAATGAACTGCCCGTTTGAAAGGTAATCCACTTTANTATCCAAACTTCAGTTGTCATTTCATGGCTGACCTAATGACAAGAGAGCTATTCAGTGCTACTAGCTGAGGAGATGTGGCACAACATCATCAGCAATACAACGTTCAAATGCATTTAAGACACCTAAGAGGGAGAGCATTAAGTGTGTCATAATGAACTGCCCGTTTGAAAGGTAATCCACTTTAGCGACTCACCTCGTTTTCATTTGTTGACAATATGTCGACTAACTTCAAAAGACTTTTATCAAAGTCTGTGGTGCCGGGAGCAAAATTGAAAAATGTCCTCACTGAAACGGTGCACTAAAAATCCGATCATAAAGATGTTTCTGTTAAAATTTTCGTTCGTAAAGAGTAAAGAGTGCTTTGGAGATGATCAAACCAATAGTAAGAAGATAGAGGTGGAATAGCGAAATCAGTAACATAGTTAACAGAATTTATTAATTTCTTATATGTTTGTTGTTGATCTACTCATGGAAGAACTCAAGATTTGAGCAGGTAATTACCGAAAGGCGCAAAAATATTTGTAAAATTCCGCATATTTTGGGCTCTTATGAGTTCAACAATTTCGATGCAAACGGTGCTCGAAACATTTTTATGATCGCAATTGTTTTAGTAGTTTGCTCGAGTAGAGCTTTTCACTTCAGTGTTTCAAGAAAGGCACACTTATCATATGGGGGTGGCACAATATCGGTAATAGCGCATCACAAAAACGATCGAGTTTTTGAGAAATTGGAAACAACCCGAACTGTTGACTCGTTCTCATTCATTCTACATTTAATAAGTATCAAATCTACTCCCTCCTAATTTCATTTTCTGGCTCATCATATGACAGTCACAAGTAATCATCGATCAACTCCCTTTGTTTCGCACTGTATGGAAGCGTTCCAATTCGTTTAGACCGATTTTGAAATTTCGAAGCGATCGTATGAGGGAGCTCAAACTTGGCTGTGAGAAACTTTTTCGACAGTAGTTTAAAAATTCTAAAGTTATATGTCTTTTTTCGAATGGAATTTCAAATAATTCCTCACCATTATGCTTTTTAGCGATTTCAAATGTGCGTTTTAATGTGGAATGGTCAATCTCGTATTGGCAAAGAACCAGTTTAGCTCGTGAAATCACCGATTCCAATTGATCGGCTCGAGAGGGAGGTATTTCCATATTAGCACCAAGTGTAACAACAATTGAATTCTCTCCTGAAAACCTCTCTTATTTTGTAAACAGCAATAGTGCAGAACGCGAAGACATAACAGCGAATCTGAGGTAAACTCCATCAAATCCGGTAAAATAATGCACGAACGTTCTCGTTCAGCACAATGACACTATTATTAGATATGCTTTCTATTAGTTATAGGCACTTCTTATTTAAAAATCTCAAGTACTTGAAACGAATGCGATAGAGCGGTGGTTTAAGACTTATGAGCGACCTGGTGATTACTACCAGGAGCAGAGTATAAAGACAGCAAGATAATGAAGTAAAGTACAAATGAAATCCCTACTGCTATTTTAAATGATATCCTCGCAGAAGAACTTTGCTTGAAAATTCAACGAGTACATTGAGGAATTAACTTAATGCAACTTCCAGCAATGTAGGATAAGAAGTGAGTAGCAACGTCACACGATGATTTGATGAGATGAGAAAATAATGCGATCCTTATAACCTGAAAATTGCTTTCGTCACCACGTGGTTATGCGGCAAACGCATCGAGAAATGCCAGTAGAGTCAACAGACAAACCATCATCAGTGACTGTAACCGTAGCGGTAGCAGTTCCAGCAGTATCGCTTCTCTCAATAAAATCTGTAATGACGCCGCTCTTGCCGAGAGTCTCGATATTCAATGGACCGAAGATATCATTCCCAACCTGAAATAAGTCTATCCCAGTGACTCTCACAGAAAAAAAATTAGTATGTTCGCGGATCTTTCGCGGATCTTGCCTCCTTCTTAACAACGACCTTTGGAAAACCTCGTTGCACTTCAGACAAAGAAATTTTTTCAGAAAGTGCCACACGTATCGAATTCGTTTGAACAGAAAGCCCGGGTCTCCCAATTTTCTTCATTCTCAAAAACTGGTGTTCTGTTCAAGCGGTTCTATTTTTGAAATTAAACAAGAGGTGATATCTTATCATTGGCCTACTACAGTGGATCTATTTCATAAAGGGTCTATCTGAGGAAATAAAGCTAAACAACATAATGCTACTGATGAGCAAAACATCACAAACGCTGTAGTAAGTTTATCAAACGAGTAAATAAAACTTTTGTGACACGCTGATAAGCTGAACGGCTGTATTAACGCTGTTGAGAATAAAATAACGCTCTCAGCTGATTTATGTTCATTCGAAAGAGGAACAAATTGAGATTTACGGCCTGACTTGTTTTGAGGGAAATAACGAACGGAGAGAAATGTTGAGATGTGAGGCAATTTGGTTAATGAATGAACGAATTTCCAGTTCTGTTGTAAAGCGATGGTCTGTCTGTTCAGCACTGACGGAGCCAATCTTAAAACATAGAGAAGCATGGATATAAACTTCTACGCTCCCATCCAACGTGCCAGTCGGTTGTCAAATATGCAAAGCAATTAGCGCAGTATGCTCTCTCGCAGTCCCTCCACTGAGCAATTCAGTCTAAAGAGAGTTTTCATATTTTGACTAACCCAATTGCTCATACGGATTTTTCCCAAACGATTCGATTCTCTCCTGTCCTGCGAGCGCAAAATGAAAAACTCACCAGTATTAAATAATTGCAATTTTTCCCTCCGTAAATGCCCATGATCTATTTCGAAGTTGATCGACCAACATACATCACATAGTAAACCAGCTCACGGTGCACTTTATACTTAGTGATGCCCTTGTACCAAAATTT
>JAARMF010002555.1:0-15514 GCA_022844705.1 Toxascaris leonina
CTAGGAGGGTTAACCAGTGCAAATCGCTTTCGTGCAATCCCTAAAGATCGTGAGCTGCAAGCCTAACGGAAAGCACGACTGAAGGGAGGGCTGTGTGTTTCAAATGTGATTTTTCTTCATGCGATGTCTCAAAAACATATAAAAGCCGAAATTTTTGCAAATAACACACATGATATTTCTCTTCTATGCTTATAAAAATCTGCTCCTCTGTTCCTCCTCTCCACCACCTCCTTACTGTGCGCCCTACTGGAAGCTGCTAATATTCTCTATCCTCCCTTATCATAAGCATGAGCGCTTCCTCCACTCAACTGGAAAAAAGGTTCGGCATCTGTGTGGGACACACTGAGCGCCTTATTCGGGGTATTCGTGTACTGAAGTCGGAAAATTGGCAGCTAATCTCAGATGACTGACCGTCAAAACCAGAAAAAGAACGCTTCCTGGAATTCATGTCACTTGCTGGATTCTTTTCGACCACACCTCACACTCGCTTCTTCCAGGTTTCTCATGTGTCTTTAGGAAATTACCGTACGTCCAGCGGCTCCGTCTTCTGACGAAGATATGCGCTAGTGCGCTTTTTCGAGGCACAGGCACATACCGGAGACACCCGAATTGCGCAGAAAACGATACAGAACTGACGTATTAGAAGGGAGAGTCTTCATACTGAGGCTCTTTGTAGAAAGAACGGAAGCTGTATGCTCTGTCCCTACAAAATAAGGTGAGAAATGATTGGTTCACGCATTAAAAAGATTCGTGTCCAATAACGTCACTTGAGACATTATAGCAGATAGAAGTAACAGTGTACGCTTCAGTTCCTCCTCCCACCTCCATCCTTCTCCAACCCTCCCTACCCTCCCTACGCCCTCCCGCATTTCCAAAATCCACCGCGCTTTGGTGCATTACTGGAAAAAAACCTTTGCCACGTTGTAATTTGACAAATCTGCAATCGCCGGTCGTGAGAGATACCATTAAATCAGTCTGCCTAAATAATTCGCATATTATATCCAATTAACTCCTATTTTAAAAGCATCTATCTTGAATCTGCAATATTTTACACTGTTTCTAGCCCATTCTGCTTTCGCATTCATCTGCTCATCTCTTCACCCTTCTATCTGCACCGCATCCATAAACAGCCATGATTATACTCATACAACATCTGCATTTTGCAGCGAGCTTTTAAGCACAAGATGAATGCACAGAAGCACGCGCTGCTTATTCTCGTACTATCGTCACCTAATGCTAGAGACTGCACTTAGTTGCTCTAGCATCAGCCGTTACTGCTCCCCTCGCATTTGTATCATACTATTGTTCACTGGTTTACATTCAGCGAATGGACAGAGGGAATGCTTGGGATCTGGTGCAAGATACGCCAAAAGCACAGAGACAGAAGTCGCAGAGTCCGTCGTGCCGATCGCGCAAATCAGAGGTCAAATCTTATGTTAGCGTGAGAAATGTCTCTCAAGCTGGCTTATTCAACTGATTACACTGCCCTACATGATATCAAAAAAGTGCTCTCAGCCGAAGACAAACGTTGCCGAATAATCACTCAGATATATAAGCTTTTGGGATCTATCAACGGCACAAGCAGAGATGAAGATGTCAACTCTGTGATAGGAGCGGATAGTCATGAAAAAATGCGTTAATTGTTTCGGAATATTTCTCTGCGCTATCAATCACGGCTCATTCATCTTTCGTTTATTTCATAAGCTGACGTTGAATTTACTGATAGAATTATTTCTGAGTTGGGTTTCGTTGCTCCACAAGCAAGTGGGCAAAAGAAGCTTGGTGCAAACAATAGAATAACATCGAATGATTGCTTCTGTTATGAATGCAAGTGGGGACTACCCAAGTGAGTGATAATTAATACCTCAAGTTTTTCAGTATGATAAGCTTGAAGTTCTCTTAATGATTTCAGAAGCAGTTGGTAGATCTAGAGGCTGCAGCTGATGCCGCCGATATATCACCAGAGGAATTGTCCATTATTATTGACGAGGAAGTGCGCAAAGAGTCGGAACGTCGCAGTCGCCGCAGCAAGTAGGCAGCAATTGTGATACTGGACATTTAAATCCTCTACTTTTGCCTATCCAACAGTTTCTCATGGAAGAAGCATTAAACATTACTCACCAAGATGACAGTTACTGCGATCACCATAAGTATTATTGTTACGAACGATTCTGTGGTGTCTTAATACCCTCGTGAGCCTCTCGGAAGATGCATAAAGAAACAATTCGTGCGCCTTCAACAGGTCTTTGAAGTGAAGATCTACTTTTTATATTTAAAGATCGGCAGATGCTCATGGGTAACTGTGTGTAGTTGGAAAGTTCCTCAAATTGTTAAAAATATTTTCTATGCTGAGCAGAATATTCGACAGCGCCTCCTCTGCCTCCACAAGATGTTTTGGATATATGCGTTACCATTTGAGCCTTGACAGTGAATCCATGGGAGTTGAGAGCACCAGAGAAATGCTTTTGCAGGTTAATAATGGTGATACATAGAGGGCTGAGTCCTCATAAATTTGCTTACTCAAACAGATGACAAGACAATAGCACTTCTCTTAGATTTTACACAGGGAACGTCCGCGTTTAGAACTTTTTTTGAACTGACAATTGATCTTATGAAAGGGCAATAGCTGAAAGATACCCAATTGATCTTATGAAAGGGCAATAGCTGAAAGATACCTTTTCGGCCAAAACAAGTCTAGCGTAACCTGATGTGCCTTGATGCAGTAAGAAATAAGCTCAGGGAAGCTACTACATAGCGACACTCGCATACAAGGTATAGACCCACATGTACACACGGGCACACAGACACGGACATTTGCATGCACACAAGAAATCCTGTTCTCTGCGTCCGAAAGAATTAATATTCATTTGCAAATGACAACAAACTTTGTGTCGGCAATAAGTCGAAAGAAAATCTCGGTAGACTATTTGTTGCGCCGCTCAGTTATCGCCATTGTTTCAGGTCTCCAGCTGTCGATTCAATCCGAAAAGTCAGCCGCCTATTGTTAGAAAGAGTTGGTATCCTACATAAGCGCCGTGATGATGTTCATGAAACAAGCAGGAAACCGGAGGTGCCTTGGATCCAGCTGACATCGCTTTGCGTAAAACCTCTCACCTATATTTATGAGAGAAAGATTGATCCATTTATACCACCGAAAAGGCCGCTGAGTACACACAGCTCATTCAGCTCGTTCCGCGACCGCGGTCATGCGGAGGAAAAATGGTTAGCAGAATTGTTACCTTTACAATTTCTTTGTAAAACTTTCAAGGCTGATTGATATGCATTACATAGCAAAAATATAATAATTGTTTTGAGGCAATGGATGCCTCTTCCGCTGTTTTCTGTGGATTAAGCATGTCAGACCTCTCCGCTGTATTGCTTCGAATATGAAGTGTGCACTGCTTCAAATGCACTGCAAATTGGAATAAAAAGTTTTATCGAGACGACCTTCAGGGAAACTTCAGTAATGTTGAGAAATTCAGAAAGTGGCGAGCCAGCACAGTTGATAAAACGAACTGTGGGAAGTAATGTAAACCGACGATATGGCAGTAAATCCAGATGCTCAGCCTCTAAATTCAGTGTCGCCTTTGGCAGAAGAATAATAATATTGTGATTGCGTCATTTCAGTGCTTATTTGTTTCGTGGAGACTCCCTCCAAGAGCCGTTAGCAACAGTGCCAGAGGAGGTCGACAGAGTTCACGTCTATGATCCCTATTGTCCAGTTCACGGCTCTAGAAGACACTTGACCCAACGACGGCCAATAAGGGATTTAGGCAGTTTTCAGGTCACCACGATCGATTCTGTCGAAATAAACGAGCCAACATCTGAAATACTCTTCAGGTAAGTTGAAATTTTCATTTCGCATGGATCTACGGTTATGCTCAAGTAAAACGAATTTGCTTTACTCTTCGATATAATCTGCTGATTGCAGCTCAAGAGAAATCTGTTTAGTCGACACTGAGAAAACGGCTCAGCTAACATCCAAAATTCGACTGAAACCAAAAACAGTTTAACAATCAGGATTGATTGTCGAACACAAGCAAAGCGTTATTTTCCGGTCAATACAAACACGTCAATATTTCAGTTTCAAACCGGAGATGTGGGAGAACTGTAACTGTCGTAAGAACATCGGTGGGTTTTGCTGAATCAGTTCAGTGACACTTCACATGACTGCATTCAGACAGCACCAGCAAAGAGGGTTCGAGAAATAAAAAATGAGCTTCAAATTTGCAGGTAACAATGCCTCGAAAAACGGCAATTGACATATCCGCTGACGAAGTGGGAATGGAGATTTCAGATGTAAAACCATGCGAAGAGTAGGAACACTAGAAGCACGAATCTGTAGAAAGTTCGAGCTTTAAAGCAACCACAGAAAGAAATCTACATCGATAAGCTATGCACTGTTTGTTTCAGCAGTTTCACTCGGTTCAAATATCTACTAAAGCATTCCTAATGGTAGTTGAATCCCACTCTCTATTCTCTGCTTTACGCGATGAATTTCTTTGTGCATATTGTGCACTAGCTGTGGGTTGTGCGTTTGCGTTTTTTTTAAATCATTTTCCTTCCTGTGCCCGTTTTAGGCTTCTTTTATATAATTCTGTCCTTTTTTCGCATGGAGGACGTTGGATAAAGGCATCATCGTTGCTGATGCAAAAATGCCTCCTAGTATATCGATCGAAATATCCATCACTACTGAGCTGAGTACACTGCGTTTGAATGGGCTCAAGCAATAATCTGGTTACATTGCTGCGTATCCTGACATATCCATCACTGCAAGCAAACGCCGTGGAACACTTGCTTCGTTCAGATTTTATCCCATTCTAGCCAGGCTTATGCAGCAAAGATCATCCGGAAGAGAAGGCGAGCAACCAGGCCTCGCTTAGAGAAGATTCGTTCCGATAAAGCACGATGCAAAATCAAAGTCAACCTGTGGGTGATCAGTGTCGCTTTCCTGTTCTTGTTCACAGCGTTTCACGGCCTCCAAAATTTACAGACCACACTCAACGGACAGCTCGGTGCTGATAGCCTGAGGTATGCGTTACAAAACTGCTGTGAACTTGCATTTTGCAGGATCATTCTGATGGAGATATTCATGTAAATTTGTGATGTAGACTCTTGTAGCGATTTTCGTTGGATTGCAGTGAATTTGCTGACATACGTTTTTTTCTCGCAAATACTTCTTTTGAATTAGAGAAACAATTGTAAGTTGATTTTGTAGCAGATGTCTGCAGGGATAGATTACCAGCCGTTTCCATTTCTACGCTCGGTTCGTTGCTACAAGCAAATGTGAGGTATACCCTTACGACAAAGACATTTTGGCAGAAACGATGCAATTTCAGGTTTCTGCTCATTGTGAAATCTGTCAACTGTTAGGCAAACTTTCAGCCTTTCTGAATTTCTGCACATTTCAGTGTGTTTTATATCAGCCTCGCGATCTCTTCGCCTTGTGTGCCATCATTTATGCTGAATCGACTCGGCTGTAAATTGACAATCGTTACTTCTGCTGGCATTTACATGATCTACATGGTTGCAAATTTCTTACCCAAGTGAGGATACTAACAGCACTTTCAATAGATAGATTGCGGTGATCGCTGTTACGTCTATGATTCATAATCGTGCGTTGAGCACGAACCTAATTTCTGAAGATATTCTTACGATTTCACGCAACATCCTTTTCGGAGCCACAGCTGACATTGGCTTTGGTTAAAGGACCATGGAGTTGCAGCGTTTTTCATCTTTATTTGGCCGCGATGCGGAGTTCTGGATTTCAGGCCAACTAGGTGAAGTCAGAACTGCCAGATAGGGACGAAACCATGAAGAAATATCGTGAGCTCTGAGCCAGTTGCTTCATTGTTCTCCACTCGTTTTGCATTCTGTGCGTGCAATGGTTAAGAAAATTCAGGGAATGCACTTGGTCTTTTGCGGCATGCTTTCTGGAGCGAATGTACTCTTCTTGCTAGCCGCAGCACTACCAGTATGTATGAAAATTAAAAATCTTTCTGTCCCCTTCCCACCCCACCCCTTCTCTTTGCAGGGGCGTTTTCGTTCTGGTCCACGTGCCCATGGCTTGAGTGAAGCTACGAACAAAAATGTAAGGCCAATCAACCCTATGCTTGCAATAATAGGACTGCGCTAATGAAGGTCTTCTCATGAATACTGCACACATTTTCGATGATGTTTTAGTCAAACCTTGAGATCTCTTACAACTTTTGTTAGAAGGGTGCAAAGTGACCAGCAGTGTAGCGAATTGTAATAGAACAATGGGAAATATTTCTCCACTGCTTTTTTGGATTAGCACAAATAATATTCGATTGAGGTGTTCTTTCCTTCGTCGTCAAGTGATCCAACTAAAATGGAGAAACTCAATTATATTTCATCAGCACAATGATGGCTATAGTTTTAAGCGACTTCCCGACAGTATTATTGAAGATCGCCCAGATTTTTACTCATGCAATCAAGAGCATTGCGATTTCCAAGTTCAATTCAATTTACTATGAGTGCTGCCAAGCTGTGACAAATTTCATGTCATGTCTCAGCAAACTGTTACTCTGAGCGCGATTTGCTTAGAAGATGCATTATATTCATATCCTTCCACTTCTGCAGTCCGGAATCTGCTCGCACTATCACAAATGAAGTTTACATGTCCCCTTTCACAGCACCACCGCCAGCAGTCTGCAATTTAGGTCTTATTTCTTGTCAATTTCTGCAGGCGGAGTTTCCCGCCTATCGTCACATCAGCTCATTTTCGCTCCCTCGCTTCGACAGTACTCTGTCATGCTAGTAGCTACGCAAATTTTACGTCACTATTTTCCTCACTGCTACACGATTTGGCTCCATTTAATCTATTGCGATTGATAGCATGATGACCTGTTTTCTCACTGTTTCATGAGGCTCACATGACAAACTAGATCTACTACTTTATTTACTTACGACTTTTTAAAACACTGCGTTCTCCTGTCAAACATCATCTATGGATCGAGTTTGAGCTTAATGATTTCGAAAGTATGCACATAACTCGTTTATTTTATCAGGGTGATGATAACGGCCGATAAAGAGTTTTTTGATTTTTTTAAAATCACCTCGTTCAGGTATTATTCATTGATTCCTGCGGCTATACTAGCTGGGTGCGCTGGAAGCTGTTTATGGGCAGCAAAATGTGTATATATATTGGAAAGTGGAGTTCATTACGCTCAAATCAACATCGAAGCACAAAACGTTGTGATCGTCAGGTTACGGTTTTTAGTGCACCTGAGCTGCGTCCAGCATCATACAGCATTTTCCACGCATCTAGGAAGTGGCCGCTAAAAATTACAGCACATTGCAAATGTGATTGATAGCAAAACGGTTGCAAGAGTTGTCCTTTATAGTTGCAAGCGAGACTTTCCATCATGCTTCTAACTAGTTTTGCATATCGTATATGCGCCAGTTGAGCGGCAGGATGAATGATACATATAAACATGCCTAAAGACATAGACATATGGATGCTGATAAATGCATAGCGAATTTCGTGGTGCACGCATCCAAATTAGCGAGAAATTTTTGTTGTCGGCGAATTTTTTCAAGTTCTATGCAAATTTTCGCTGAGCGCTTGCCGGTAGGTACCATCGAAATCATACGTTCGCAATAAGTGAAGGAGTTTGATTGTTTGCTTTTCTCAATGCAATAAATGTCTACAATCGTTTCTCACAGCTGCATATTTCGAGCAATATGACATAATGAGATCAATAATTTTCCATTTGGGAGTAAAATATTGCCGGCAAACTATTGCTGAGTGCATTCAAAGTGCACATAAATATTTAGCATAATTCTTCCTAATCTTCTATGAAAAATTCATTGGAGCGCATGGAATAAGAACTCTCGAAATACTTCCAATCTGTTTACGAAAATGATTTCGCTTAAACAAAACAATCATTGTCCGTATTGTCAATATTGCAAAACATCAATGGAAACAATGAAAAGTATCCTATGAAGAGCCGATGAAATCAGAGAACTAACGGTTTTCTGCGTTAAATTCGTTGAGAAGTACAATGAAATTTTAGACTGACAAGTGATTATTTTATAATCAAGCCTTAACACATTAGTCTCTTACGTGGTGGAGTAACTGCTGTACGCTTTTAGATTTTTTGGGTATTTCTTCATGATCCTACATCTTGGCCAAGTTATTGGCAACTTGTTATCGTCGCTTATATTAACTGCAGCAACGGGATATCACAAACCACAGGATCGTGTCGAAACATCGTCAGTTGCACTCAAAATTTTTTATTCCACTTAAACAGTTGCGCTGTGATTTGTTATCTGGGCATATATATTTGCTGTTATCAAAAATTCCAGTCTCTTTCTTCATTCGAGGTAGAAGTTGTATGGATGAGACTATTCAAAATCCAGGTGTAATGCGGTGATGCTGGGAGTACTGTCTTGTATAGCTTTAGGAACTCTTCAGAGCCATGCGCTCATTAGATGCAAAATGAGTACGCATGTTGGTGGAGGTATTCCATTAGTTTTACCCAACAGAATATCTGGCGCAGTTGCTTTGTATCACTTTATTTTCCCTCAGCTTGAGCGGTGTTTCATATTTTTATTCTTCTCTTTAAAGTTCCGGTTTCACAGTTTCCTTGCATTGGCTTTCAAAGGCAATCGTAGAAGCACTCTGAAAATTCTTCTAATTAGGCTTCACAACTCCCTTCGCTTGACAAAAATAGGGCAGATGGACCACATGCACACTAGTGAATGGCGTAGTTTTTTTGTATGACATTAATTGTGCCGAAAACTTTTCGAGATAGCGCCACAACATCTCTGAGATCAAAATCGTTGGTTAGTACGGATCAAACCTTGACTCTTCTCCGACATTTGTGTATAAATTGAGAGGCGTGAAGCATCGAAGACGTATTAAAAAAACAGCAAAATTGCAGCTGTGGTCATCTCTATCGTGAGAATGTATCGTTTCTGAGCGAGCAGGCTTTAGAGAATCTTCGACGACCACCTCAGAGTGCATACTTAGCAGTCTGCGGTGTCTACTTTTGCTGTACAATTGTTGCACTAATGATTGTTATCATGTTTCTCAACTCGCTTCACAAGGACAAACTCACCAGGTTGAGTTAACTCCATTCTCTTCCCAAATGTTCACCCTTTGAACAACTTCTGAGCGACGAAGGCACAAAAAATGCGAATCTACGAAACAATTTAACTAAAAAATTATACAATTTAAGTAACTTCAGATTTTGTTCCGAACTGCGGAAAAAATCTGAAGTTTGGTGTCACACTGTGCAATCATGGATAATTCAGTGGAATTTCAGATAAACATTGTTGTTCATAAGCGCGCTGTTAAAGGTGTAAAGCAATTGATCAGCTTCAGCAGATTGGTTCTAACTGCACTCAATGATTGTGAAATTATTCATGACGAAATGTATTTATTTACCGATAGCAGATGCACCTAGGCTCGAGTTTGGAGAACCTGCCTGTCGGTTAAGAGCGCTGGTGTTCTGTAGTTTTTTTCGCTGCTTAGGATGTTGCATTCTATGATGACACCGGCCAGCGCACGTTTCATTCCGTTATGATTGGCGACTATTAAAGGTCGTGAAAGTTTTCTGTAATGTTCAAAAACCAAAAAATACTTCGACTTTGAAAAGCAGATTAAATTTCAACTGAAGAATTTTTTTCTTTGCCGAGCACAATTAGATGAGAGAAAAGGTGCTGGGATCATCCTCTGCCATGATTTCATTTTACTTTTTCAGGCAGAAAGCACCATTTTTTTCGCCACGTGTTCTACAAGCCACATTACATAACCTCACTCATCCGAGACCCCTAATGTTAATACCGCTAACCATATTCAATGGCATTGAACAAGCTTTCGTTGTTGGATTATATACGAAGGTGCGAGTTGAAATATCTCAAACTACGACAAAGTTTTTTTAAAGCCTCGTGCTGGTTTCATTTCAGATTTGTTTTGTAATTGAAATTGAAAGGAAGCGTGATTCGTTTCACCCCTACAGTGACATGAAATATAGAAAAGCTTATGTCCAGCATCCGGGGCGGGGAGGAGAAGGTTCAGTGCAGCTAAGACCACATGGACGAGAATCATTTATAGCTGGAGATTGTCTCTTCTGTTAAGCGTTCGCACGATTACTGCAGACAGAGTGGTCCAAGTTTCGCATCACTCACATATTAGCACATTATTGCAATATCAGGACTGAGATGAACTAAAACGCAATAAACTCCTGATATAATACCGCAGATCCTTTCGAAAGTTCTAGCAAAGTAAGAACCTAAAATTTCGTTCCAGGCATATGTTGGTTGCGGATTGGGCATCAGCCAGATCGGCTTCGTTATGACTTCGTTCGGTGTTGCTGATGCAATCTGCAGCCTTGTGTTCGGTCCACTGATGAAATTGTTCGGAAGAATGCCGCTGTTTGTTTTCGGAGCAGTGATCAACATGCTCATGATTATGACTCTTATGGTAAATTCATCGATTCTTTTCTTTACCATATCTAAAAGATAGCTTCGAGAAGCCAAAAAAGTTCCCCAGATTGGATGATAACCAGTGGCATATGTTAAATTGGAGCATGGTTAGCAGGGTGGCACCGATACTCCTTAAAGAACATTCACAGCTTTTTGTACTGCACAAAGTGAATATTTTTTCGCACAGATATGGCCGTTGAACCCAGGAGACACAGCGCTGTTCTACGCAATCGCTGGCGTGTGGGGAATGGCTGATGGCGTATGGAATACTCAGATCAATGGTTTCTACTGTTTCCAAGTTTTTCTGTTGTTTTCGAGTTTATCGTCAAAAGCGCAGTTTTTGTCCTTTCCCATGAACACGGGCCATCCTCCACAAAAAAAGAATTCTGAATAAGAACTTCCACATAGTGTATTTATATGTGAATGCATGATGATTCAGAACTTTAGGATATCGTAGACATGAAAATCGTGTTGACCTCATTAGTGAGTTTTGTTATCATCCTAGGTCCAATTTCTTCGCTGCTGAAAAAAATTCAGTAAAACCACGCCCAATATTTCCGGATATGCTGGTTACCTCCTCTTCATAGCAATGAGCAGAAGTTTAATTATATTCTGCAGCATCACTTCGATCATCTTTTACTGTGCGCTTTAGCGTGCGTAGTTTCCATCATTCGACCCTTCGACCACTCTGTGGCACTCAGGCAGTAGAGTGCAATCAAATATTAAAACTTCTTGATGGTGAGCTAGAAAATTTGAATTGACCGTAAACTGACCTTTGAACCGACCTCTGTGGCCGTTCCTCATTCCACTGTTTCCTCACATCGCAGAATGTCACCAGTAGCTACTCCACGCAGCAGGAGAAAAATCCTGCGGTTTTCGCAGCTCTTTTCATTGTGCCTACATATCACAGAAGTTGTACTCCGTGGATAGAGGCAAAACAACGCGCATTTCCTGACTGAGGTCAAGGGACTGAAACGCCCAACCTTTTCCATAATGCTCAACTGACAGCTAGAGGCCGATGAATGAAAAGCAAAAATTGGACCATTGTGACTTACGATAATTGTCAAAAACATTGCTGGCAAGGCCTCCTGGCACGGCTCTTGGATATGAGCCGTCGTTCAGCGAAACTCATGGAACCACTGACACGTTTCCCGCCCGAACAACTTTCTTTTTATGTATTCTTATCAAGTGCAGCACAGTACTTTCATCGATTGCTTGTGAATCCACTACCGATGCAATTTTCAGGCCTATGGGTTGTGCTATCGGACAACAATCTTGAAGGAGCGTTTGCCAACTATCGAGTATGGGAGTCGTTCGGATTTGCACTTGGCCTTTTTTTGACGCGATTCACAACAATTGCTCAGTTTCTGATCGTTTCGTTTATAGTCCTCCTGATCGGCATCAGTGGCTACGCTGGTGTCGAATTCTATGAGGGAATTTTGGTAGGTATATACGCAAAAAATTTTAACGTTTCTTTGGGAAACCAAGCTCGCGACTAGAAGCTGTCATATAAATCGGAGTTGACTACTTGCCAGACTTGTCATCATACTGTACAAATTAGTTGGGAGCGAGAGAAATTAGGGCACTTTCGCGGACCTGTGTTTGATGCGTTGAGCAACTTGCGACTGTTGTATGTTAGCTTGAATCTGAGGATAAGCGAATCTTATAATATTCGCAAAAATCTAAAGTCAACTCCAGTTGCTTTGACCTTATTAATGTAACGCTCCATCCCATTCCGGGGATGAGCCACTGAAACCTCTAAAATCATATAAAATCGAGAACATGGTTCATTGGCGTGTAAGGATGTTTAGTCCCGCCCTTTTTTCACCTTTCTCATTTCCTTCTCTTTCCTCCCCTGCCGTCAAGAAACCCGTCACAAGTGGTTTTTTGGGCAGAGAGTAGAAGTGGGGCAAAGGATACAGGAAGCCGTCGTCGCGGTGCTTTATTGCTACGATCCAAAACGCGAGATCCGCCGATTCTTCCCTGTAGTTTGTGAGGATGACTCCGCTCGAAACAGATATGAGACGCTTAAAATGTTCGAAAGGGGAGTTTTAGTTCATACAGACCTTTCGAACCCCTTAAAATGGAGGCAGCAAAGAGGGCAAAGATTTTTGAAGATAAATATATCGTACCCAAAACACTCCGTCATTGTCTCCAAGAAAAATTCATCAACTCTTGATATAACAAAAAATGGTAGGACGACAAAATGTTGTCCAAAGATCAACTCCGAGTCTTAGTAAGTATTTCAGTCCTTGCAACAATAAAACTTCTGAAAGTAGCATTGGCTACTTCAAAAATTGAAATCAACGTTGTCGGAAAACTGTTTAGCTGCGAAGCTTCCCCCGTCAAGAGAAAGAGGGAATGCAAGCATTCTGAGAGTTTAACCCAAAAATACAAGCGGAGGGATTTTAACAAGCTGAGGACAAATGAGTTCAGAAGGCAAATAACGAAAATACTCAGCATTCATCCAGCCAAACCATCTTTTTATTGTGCATTCATCCACCATCTTTTTATAGCATTCATCCACCTTTCCCATCATAGAGCGTTTGGACACATTCTGGTCTATAAAATCAAAGCTGAGGGAATAAACGATTGAATTTTTCCCCATCTTCGCTGAAGCGCGCACATATGTGTCAATAAGTGATGTTTTCTGCAGTAACTTGGTGTAAGGAAACTATCTATTGGGATAAAATATGATGCTATTCAATCACCCCTCGCTGACATCTCAAAACCGAATCCCGTTCATTTGTAGCCAATTTTCAAAAACTCGATGACAGTTGCACCGAACGGGGTAAGCCGCAAAAAACTTTTGTGCTATAGCCGCAGTTCAATCTTTTGCGATGAGCGGTGCCTCAATGCAGCGAAATGCTTCAATCGCAGATTACCAAAAATTGCTAACCCGCTGCCCTTGTATGTCGGAGCAGTGAAGTGCAACACGACAGGTCACATAAAAATGGTCCTTCGGTAAAACTGGGCATTTTCAAATTCTTCAGGCTCCATAGATGTTCCAAAGATACACTGCACTTCTCCAAACTTGTGCTACTCCGACGCATGAAAGATGGGGGTGGAGAGAGGTCTTTCAATAGAACAATGACCCCTCAGTTATGCGGGACAGGTCTAAAAAATCCGTGTGCAACAGCCTCGTTGAAGTGCTCATTGTGAACCTCGACACATGCTTCTACTTAAGATGATCCTCTTCCTCACACTCATAAAGGCCCCAAAAGATACATTTGTTTCTTCACTTCCCGCCATATGTTATGTAAGTGATAGCCTCAAGGACCACTCGCCGTGCCTTTTATTCTGTGAATTGTGTTTAGAACGGTGATGAAGCAAATTTGCAGATGTATTTCAAAAGTATGTTTGGCGTGTGCGTTACGGGAATGGATGGCGGAAAGACCAATGCACACGGTCGAAAAATGCCCAGCTCAATGGAAGCGTCGTTAATCAGTAAAGGCGGTAATCGACAGGAGCAGGAGCAACGTTATGTTGTCAATGATCGCCTCGCTCAGACGATACAATATTGACGATGCATTGTCAATGATCGCCTCAGACGATTTGGTAGAGTTCGCTTGAAGGTTTTATGGGGCGTGTGCCATTCGGAAAGTGGTTGAAATCGTGACCACTAGTTTCCTTTTAGGGTCAGCACTCTTGGATGTGCAGCTGTACCTGTGGATCATTTCAGAAGCGATTGAAACAGTTCTTTGTGATGAATGGTTGTTGCGGTAACTTGACTTCATTTTTGTGAGCAGTACGCCACATGGTGTCACTCCTTCCTGGTTAATAGAAAGTGCTAGCTGCTGCTTGCATTTAGATTGACCTCTATGAAATGTATGAAGAATGTGGGCTACAGCAGCACAATCAGTGAATACCTTATCTGATTTTTGTGACTCTTGTTTTGATAATCTGCCACTCTTATCGCTAATAGGCAAGAACAGATACACTTTTGAACAACGCATTTAAGCAAATACTTTAAGGCAACATCTTCGGTGCTAACTGATAAGCACGCACTGGGCTCCTTTCCAACTAACGAGAATGGTGCTTTCATGGGGCTTTGTGCTAGCGTCGCCAAGAACGAAATCTTCAGAAAGAGCAATTCCACATAGTTTCACGCACATGGATATCACAACAACAACAAATCCCACAGGTTGTTGAGTGCAAATTTTTGGAAAAGATGAAAGCCTTCCATTTTATATCTCAATAGGCACATGCGCATCGTTGTTTGCCGAAATGGTGTCATTTTCCCTTGTGGATGAGATTCAGTTACGACACACGTTTTTCGATGCTTAATGTTCTCAGGTCCTCGCACTTATGGCAGCTGAAATGAAAATCGACTCTTGGCCTGTCGAGCCAGTGCGACACTTGGCCATCTTCAGAGGTAATCAGCGCTATGCATCACTTGCTGCTTCGGTGGTGAACACAGTTGTCGTCGCACGACAACTGCTGCCCCGAAACTTCCACCTACACTGTGCCTTCCGATCGCCATTGTTCCATGGCTTCCCACTGTTTCTTCCATGAACATCGCTCTCAAGATCATCATCGCAGACCGGAATCGCCTTGAAACGCATTGAATTGTGTCGTGACGTAACACAACTGCAAATAACGCTCTCATTATTTCCGTGTAAAACGCAATTGAATTAAAATGCATTTTGTCGATGCAATCTATCGATTTCTCCAGATATTGCAACGTGTTGAAAAAAGTTCGTAGTAACATTCGTAATGACTGTAGTCACTGAAGCTAACGACTGTTGGAAATGCTGAAACATAACTGGGTTGTATCAGTTTCATTTATGTTTCTTTGCAAATATTGCTGCGAAATTACTTTAGTCCTTTTTGAGCTTTCCACAACTTAGGCTGCGAAGCGTTGAATAAATTTTAGCAACCACTCCAGTTGTTCATTTATAAACTTGCCAATGCAAAGAGTTCTTGTTAGTCGCTTGCGCAACTCCGACACAAACTTATGTTATTTTCAGAAACTTTCGCGCACCTCGATAACTGTGTAGAAATATTCAAAACCCCAAATTTTATTCCTATGATATCGTTGCTTTTTGGTTCTCAGGAG
>JAARMF010002555.1:15519-26503 GCA_022844705.1 Toxascaris leonina
AGATGGGGGTGGAGAGAGGTCTTTCAATAGAACAATGACCCCTCAGTTATGCGGGACAGGTCTAAAAAATCCGTGTGCAACAGCCTCGTTGAAGTGCTCATTGTGAACCTCGACACATGCTTCTACTTAAGATGATCCTCTTCCTCACACTCATAAAGGCCCCAAAAGATACATTTGTTTCTTCACTTCCCGCCATATGTTATGTAAGTGATAGCCTCAAGGACCACTCGCCGTGCCTTTTATTCTGTGAATTGTGTTTAGAACGGTGATGAAGCAAATTTGCAGATGTATTTCAAAAGTATGTTTGGCGTGTGCGTTACGGGAATGGATGGCGGAAAGACCAATGCACACGGTCGAAAAATGCCCAGCTCAATGGAAGCGTCGTTAATCAGTAAAGGCGGTAATCGACAGGAGCAGGAGCAACGTTATGTTGTCAATGATCGCCTCGCTCAGACGATACAATATTGACGATGCATTGTCAATGATCGCCTCAGACGATTTGGTAGAGTTCGCTTGAAGGTTTTATGGGGCGTGTGCCATTCGGAAAGTGGTTGAAATCGTGACCACTAGTTTCCTTTTAGGGTCAGCACTCTTGGATGTGCAGCTGTACCTGTGGATCATTTCAGAAGCGATTGAAACAGTTCTTTGTGATGAATGGTTGTTGCGGTAACTTGACTTCATTTTTGTGAGCAGTACGCCACATGGTGTCACTCCTTCCTGGTTAATAGAAAGTGCTAGCTGCTGCTTGCATTTAGATTGACCTCTATGAAATGTATGAAGAATGTGGGCTACAGCAGCACAATCAGTGAATACCTTATCTGATTTTTGTGACTCTTGTTTTGATAATCTGCCACTCTTATCGCTAATAGGCAAGAACAGATACACTTTTGAACAACGCATTTAAGCAAATACTTTAAGGCAACATCTTCGGTGCTAACTGATAAGCACGCACTGGGCTCCTTTCCAACTAACGAGAATGGTGCTTTCATGGGGCTTTGTGCTAGCGTCGCCAAGAACGAAATCTTCAGAAAGAGCAATTCCACATAGTTTCACGCACATGGATATCACAACAACAACAAATCCCACAGGTTGTTGAGTGCAAATTTTTGGAAAAGATGAAAGCCTTCCATTTTATATCTCAATAGGCACATGCGCATCGTTGTTTGCCGAAATGGTGTCATTTTCCCTTGTGGATGAGATTCAGTTACGACACACGTTTTTCGATGCTTAATGTTCTCAGGTCCTCGCACTTATGGCAGCTGAAATGAAAATCGACTCTTGGCCTGTCGAGCCAGTGCGACACTTGGCCATCTTCAGAGGTAATCAGCGCTATGCATCACTTGCTGCTTCGGTGGTGAACACAGTTGTCGTCGCACGACAACTGCTGCCCCGAAACTTCCACCTACACTGTGCCTTCCGATCGCCATTGTTCCATGGCTTCCCACTGTTTCTTCCATGAACATCGCTCTCAAGATCATCATCGCAGACCGGAATCGCCTTGAAACGCATTGAATTGTGTCGTGACGTAACACAACTGCAAATAACGCTCTCATTATTTCCGTGTAAAACGCAATTGAATTAAAATGCATTTTGTCGATGCAATCTATCGATTTCTCCAGATATTGCAACGTGTTGAAAAAAGTTCGTAGTAACATTCGTAATGACTGTAGTCACTGAAGCTAACGACTGTTGGAAATGCTGAAACATAACTGGGTTGTATCAGTTTCATTTATGTTTCTTTGCAAATATTGCTGCGAAATTACTTTAGTCCTTTTTGAGCTTTCCACAACTTAGGCTGCGAAGCGTTGAATAAATTTTAGCAACCACTCCAGTTGTTCATTTATAAACTTGCCAATGCAAAGAGTTCTTGTTAGTCGCTTGCGCAACTCCGACACAAACTTATGTTATTTTCAGAAACTTTCGCGCACCTCGATAACTGTGTAGAAATATNGCAAATTTGGCAGCAGACGGAGGCGTGATTGGTTACGAACTTTTGCTATGTTTGTTGTTAGAGCCTACAAATCTATAGGATAATGATAATCGAAGAAATACTTGAAACATGATAAAAATGATAAGCTGGGCAGCTTATGGAGAGGAATTTCCAACAAACCTGCTGGATTTTCTGGAGTAGATGAAGCGGGCACATGCCGGAATATGTGTTAGCAACCGCCGAACACAAAGGCAATTAAGTAGAAACGCACGCGTATATTCACTACTGGCCAAGCAGAATACATAAAAGTTTAAACAATGGTTTAGCACTTCCAGTGCATTCGCCACATTACGCAACAACTGAAATAAATGTTTATGGCATTAGCAACTGTGGAATTTTAAGCATCGTTAACTGTTCAGCACATCAACGTTCACTACGACTGCTAGAAAATCTTTCGATAGTAAAGTGAATGATGGGAAATCTGTTTTCAGCCTTCAACTGAACTGATCGGCCACAGAAATGTTGTGAAAAAGGGGGAGAACGAAGCTTAACAGTGAATGTGCTTTCGTATGTCGCTAACATAAACCAGCTCACAAATATTCACTTGTGGCCGCAATCAACTGATAACACAACAAATTCGGCTTGCGAATAACATTAAGTTTTCGGTTGCATGTAAACAATTCGTGAACCGCATTGCAAAAAAAAAAAAACGAATGTACTGGAATACGATTAGTTGATACAAAACTTGACCAGTTCAGTGGTTCTTCGAGTGAGACTACTGAACGCGCAGATGCGCAAACACTCATACACGCATACGTCTTTCATGTAAATTTAGGAAACGGGTTTCGACACTATGCTGAATCACCCGAACAAGCAGGTTTTTGCGCTTAAAGATATCTGAAGTTAAGAAGAAGCACGTCTTTAATGGCATAACTGTGAGGTGCTAGTTTCTGGAAAGAAACTGCGACGGAAATAGTTTGGGGCATCGACAACAGCTCTCTAAGATTTTTTGGCTATGCTGCAGAGCGTGGGGCTTCCATAGCATTGAATTGACGGTCCCTAATGATGTCTAACGAAGACTCCAATCTGGCGTGAGGAGGGAAGGGAGGCGGAAGAGAAACAAATGATTTTTGCTCTGCTCCTCATTTGTTCTTTCTATTTCATTCTTCTTCATCAAACCGCAAATAGCGTACTGTGCAGAACACTGTTAAGAAAGAAAGGTCGTATATCTTCTTCTGCATGTTATGTCTAATACATCCTTGCTTAAGATTGATTTAGATGTTGTTTTTCATGCAAATTCATAAAACGGACTCTGACCTTGAGCTGGGTCATGCTTCCCCCTCTCCTTATCTTCTGTAGATTTCTGCAGGAAGTAAATAGGATGTACCTCTATGTTGTACCTGTGATTCTTAGATAGCACCACGACCTCATCATTTGCGCATGTGAAGTAATACCTGCCTATCTATGATGCTGTCATCCTTATACCGGCACATCACCTCCGCTGTTGGCAGACCCTTTCTGCTAACGTGGCCGGACATCGGATACATGCACAATGATGAGGAGCTTTTCTGCTTACATTTCTTTATTAATGGCATGGTATATCCAACATACCATCATTGCGACATTCTAGCAATGGAGTAAATGTTAATTCAGCTATCAGATTATTCCAAAAGTGAAGGAACTTCATTAGTTAAGGATTTCAGCAGAAGTATGCAGAGAGATGTAACCTCTCGATAGACTGAGCCAAACACCGAGCTATATACTTCACAACGAAAAGGGGAAGAATGCAAGGAGTTGGACTATGTGTGGAGAGAATTTTCTACATGAAATAGTGCAGCAAGGTACAATTCAGAGAGTTATAAAATGGAGTTAAACCACTTAAGAGGAGAATGCGACATAGAAAGAACACAGGTGGATGCGCAGAAGACGCATACAATAAGTATGGCGGAAAATAATCACTGAAAGATTTTCGGAAGTGTACTTTTGAAGTCACTTCAGGTTGCTTCGCAGAAACAGACAATTTTCGAGCTTCATCGGCGATATTGCCTTTTGGCACACGGCTCGCTGGGCCGATGAACAGTACAATTTTATTGTTGATTGGGACACGTGGCTTGAGTGGTAGGGAAGCCCAATGTTCTGCACCAGACCGTTGAGAGTTAGCCCAGTTTGTTGCGATGACAATGCACACCATTACTGAGGGGAAGGAGGGAGGAGAAGGAAAGGGGGGGGGGGGGGCTTTGTAAGCAAATAAATCACTGCCAGTTAAACCGCAAGAATTAAAAGCAGACAGAATGGCGCTCATTAACTTTGTGATTTGCTTCCTTATAGCATTTAAAGCACAAACCACTATCCAAGCGCTTTCTCTTTCTTGAACACAGAACACAAATTATCATGTTACGCGCAGCTATTCGATGATGACCGAGAAAATTGATGCCGTGAGGTCTTCTCTTCCGTGCTCTGCTTTCTTTGGAGAGGTCATCGGATGCGTGGCGCCACATAAATGTTACGATTTAATGATCCATCCTGTGGGCAGCAACGATTCTGTTGACGATTCAGCCGGCCTGGGCGACTTCTGACATTCAGCCCGTGGGTGCCAATTTGCTACTAAATCTTATTACACGAGTGCTACGTTCATGAGGATTTTTTTCTTGCGCTACATAGCGGTTTCTCGATTCCCTTCCCGGGGAAGAGTGAAAAACTAAGTAGCTTGGAACTTCTGCAGCCAATAATATCACTAGCCGAATTTGCCTCAATGTGCGCTGAAACCTGGTGTACCAAAGTACCCTTGCACAAAGTGCCTTAATGTGTCTGATAGAGTGAATAGCAGCTCCCAGCTTCGTTCAAGTGGTTTCCACCCATATTTTCCGACTAACTGTAAAGAGCTATGATGTAAAAAGGGGTAACTAAGAACCACACATTGCTTTCTGCCTGGCTAACTAGATGCTGCTCACGGGTTTACAGGTTACGAAAGCGGACCTAGGAAAATATTCCCTTATTCGTGTTGATTTTTTTCTGTTACAGTATTAAGTAACAGTACTGAGTCAATAGAGTCAATAACGTGACTCATATAATGTAATCAATACAACCTCATCGTCAACACTCAGCTGTGCATTGGACGCATCTAAGATGAGATCCGATGACTTCAACGAAATCGCCAAATTTGATTTTATCAGTGATAACCAACCTGGAAACTGAAATTGTATTCATGTGAGTCATTTTGCAATACCATAACGACCGTCTGCGGTAGATTACCGATCATGAAAATAAATGTTATAGCAATCATAAGCGCAGTGAGTTTTTTCTCGGTGAAGCTTCGCATCAACGAAGAGTTCTCACGCCTTGAAATTCCACAAGTCAATCCACGTGAACTGTGTCATGACAATTTTGGGTATGCTGTTTTCAAGTAAACCGTGATAGGCCAAAGCAAATAAACGCTTGCTTGAGCAAATAAAGTCGACTTTTCTATAAATATGCAAAAAAAAAACTATATACTCATATTGTAACAGTTTCAAACCTGTGAATAAGCTGTTTCCCCAATAGACGCGAGCTAGGAAAATATTCAACGAACACTTAGCATCTCTTACGTGGAATAAACTGAAAAGNNNTTGATAATTGCGAAATAAGAAACTTTATTGAAATTTCGCACATCTACAGACACCAGTGAAGCAAATATTAACAGAAGCTTGACACTATCAACTATCAATGATATTGATATTATCGGCCGCTTTCCAGGCGCTAAAAATTTCTCCTCATCGTCTGCCCACTAACTCTCCTATGAAACCGAAATGCAGTAAGTGAGAGAATAAACACAAGTTGTTATTCTCCTTTTCAATTATTGTTTTCGTACGAGGTCATTTGCATCCGAGCAAATGACCTCCTTCAATGCAAGCTTGCAAATATTTCAGCAAAAAAATCCAAAGAGTGTACTTTGTTGTGTCGGAGGTGCATAATTCCAGACAAGTGGCATCACTGTTTGGCAACTTGATGGATAATGAGTTAGTCTTTGGTCGTAGAATCATTCGCCTCCGATTGCGCTGAAGTACGCAACTAGACAGGTAGCACACGGAAAGCTAAAACGCTGTCACTTTTTGCCGTCACTAAGATGTGCTCTTCCTCGTATCTCGTCATGAGTGCAATGCATGCTATATCAATGGTCTTCTGTGCTTGCTGAATCAGTTGATACAAAAGAATCGTTCTCGCCTTTACTTCAAAACATCTTATTCAATCTGTGAAAATTTTCAGTAAGAGTTGATTTAAAGATATGGTTAGCTCTACTACCATAATAATTTTTGTGAACGATTGAGGAGCCACATAAGAAACAGCCTTCATTATTACACTCTCGGACGTGACCACCGCTTTCGTCCCTCCACTTCAAAAATTGTTGATGATTTGTCATCAGAATGGAGATCAGATCGGATGAGTTTATAGTTACATTCATACTTATGCATTTGTACATTTATATAACGCCGACTGTCATATACGCTGACTCGAATCGACTGTTCTAATTGTGCTAGAAAGAAGAAAAATGGGTATTGTTTGATCGGCATGTAAAAAATAAGTAAGCTGTGGATTTCACAGAAGCATCTCAAGCACAACATTGAGAGGAAACCTGAGGGAAACCTGAATTGAGGTATGGTAAAGATTAATGAGCCATTCAAACGAAGCAGCTGCCAAGGCTGCTCCGACTGAAGCTAGTCGGCCAAGGTAGAAATGTGTTTAGCGTCGCCAAACACTGCGTTCTGAGTAGCTTATCCAGTCTACGTTATATTCCAGAAAAGGGAGTGTGCCGGGATCGACCTATGATATCGTTTTTCGTAAATTCAAGACGCTCCAAAGCCACGTCTTCAATTGCTGTCGGTATGACGCATACAGTTTACGCGAGCCAATAAAAATTATCACCAGAAAGGTCGAAACGACTCGAGCGGTTGCACAAATACTCGAAGAAAAAAGTATATAAAGCAGTAATGCAGTTTCGAACAAAGATGGCGAATGGTGCAAATCATTTTCAAAGCGCCCGGCTTTTATTTGAAGTTGACAATATTTGGTGCAAAGAATTTGAGATAAAAATCTGGTGGCACGTGAAGATGATGAAAATGGGTGAAAAATATTGTAAGCTGAGTGGCTGTTGGAACTAGAACATCGCATATTGCACGAATTACTACAGATATGACGCTTCTATAATGCGCTCTCGAGTATCTTCACACAGAAGTACATAAAATGCGTCCTTCCGGTTTTCGAAATGATTGTGTTTATTTAGTAGATTCAGTGAGTCAACGCTTTTCGATGTTTTGCACCGACTAGCGACGATTTACGAATGATTGTGGTGAAGTTTTGTGCCATAAGCTTTCGTTTCTTTTTTCAAGCTGTAGAGTGCTTGCAAACAAAAAATTCGAACCTTGGCAATTTGCAGCTTCCTCGCGATGAAAAGGTTCAGTACAGCCATCGCTATCACACACGTAAATCGAAGAAACTCTCGCGACATTTTGTAGTAATTGAAGAGGGAAAAGATTGGCTCTCTAAAATGTCTTCATTAAGGAAGTTGATTAACGTCACCGACAAAAAAGTAGGTGAAATTCGAGCAAATTTGATGTTATCTGAAAGAACCCAGCATGTTTTACAAAAAAGATGTGTATAGCGCTTTACGTTTCCGTTGTTGCGTATTTCCACTTCCAATGTTCATGTCCTTTTTCAGTCACTTACCTCTTTTTTTCATAGAACACTTCACAGTGTTTCAGAAATGCGTGGCCTTTAGACTGTGAAATCATGGAGATTCCCTCACATTTTCACAAAGCCGGATCTTTTCTACGTTCATTCAATTCCTTTGGAAACATACAGCACCTATTCATTAAAACAATTACTCTGAGACATCCGAACTCCCGATTAAACGCTCATTTCGATTATCTTTCCATTATCTCAAATCCCGTTCTGTTTTTTCCACTATTTTCTTGTGATGAGTACTTTCGACCTGCAGCTTTAATTTCATTCTGGCCTTCGCTCATCAATCACCATCATTGAAGCGAACCTACAAACTAGTCTTGCACCTTATTTACAGAGTTCGGAGACCTGTTGGCTGGTAAACGGCTGTCGAGGCAATTTTGTGAGCCGTGCTTTGGTCTCAGGCGCAATAAGCAGGAGTAGTACTTGGCCGAGGCAAAATGCTAAGGATTTTGAATCTTGACCATAACGTATATGGGAAAAATTAAAACGATACTACATTTCTTTCATCACCATCCACTGCTAAGGCAGTGGGCCGATCCTGTGGATCCCTTCTATTTTGTATTTCTTCATCTGTAGCCTTATATCTTGTAGTTACAAGGAAGCATTGTGATCAACAGCTTTCGGAAACATCGACAATCAGGGTTAGTTCCTTCCCTCAAGCAATGCAGGAGCTGAATGATTGCAGTGCAAGATAGTTCAGAAAGATGTGGCTGGCATCAGTGATAACCGTCAAGAGAGTAACGTGTGTAATATTCATCAAGGTGCGCACACCTGAATGCAGCAGATTCTGTCCCGGGCCAAAATGTGTTCAGAACGTTTTGCTACGACCGATAGTTGCAAGTGTTTACCAATAGTGATAATAATAATACCGCTATTACTTAAACCACCAACGACAGGCATACTGCCACTGCAGCACTTCTGACATTCTGGTAAAGCTCGACAATAATCCTTGTGATTGTTAGTATTACTCAGCAGTACTTTTATTTTTTCCAATTCTGTCAGCAGTGCTGTACTACTTTTATCAGAACTCTTCATAGTCACAGATAGTGCTGCCCTTTGTCGCTGCTTTATCCTCAACTACTAGTATCAATGGTGCCTACCAGTTTCACTGCGGCTACTACTACTAGCATTTTGCAGGATCTAGTACCACATCGTAATATCGCGACTACTGCTTCCTGTTACATTAAATGCCGCATATTTTTTGCTTCCATCACAACCCACTGGTTCTGCTACTGCCACTCAGTACGATGAGCAGCACATCTCGTTATAGCTCCACTACTGCCTGCTGATGGTAGCGATAGCGATAACTATTTTCACTCATGACATACTCACGAGTAGTACTCAAAATCACTAAGCAGCCGATAAAAATAGTGATAGAGAGTGCTGCAAACAACAATTAACGATGAGTGCAAATAACCACACCAACAGGCAAAGGATGCTTGCTGTAGATAAATAATATGGGATAAATGCAAGAAATGGAACCAAGTAAGAAAAAATGACTTGCCCTTAAACGGCAGTACTATTCACAATGCTATTTTATTAGTAACAAACGGCCAGGCAACGCGAGCACAGAAAAGACACTGCGAGCAGTTGTGGTGTAGAGTGGTAAGTGCTGCTTACTACCACTTGTAAAATCGACCACTGCTCAACCAACACCGCTCAAAAAGCGGTGTTCTTCGAATGATGGACAACATTTGGTGCCTGTTCACATGTATGTGTCCCTCTTCGTCCGTGTGTCTGTGCATATCAGTGTAGCTGTGTATGCATATCTGCACACGCTTATGTGTGCATTTGTGTGCATATGTGTAAATGGATGAGTGTATGTACGAATCCACGTGTCTGTGTGCATGCAGGCAGTGCATATGTAAATTTGCGTTTGTGCACTCGTCTTTTTATCTGTTGGATTCGTTGTTGGCACCTAATGATCGGTGGAATACGATTTGCAGAATTCCATTTATAGTCGTATTCTGCATTATCGGACGGCTGTTCTCTCCCATTCCCGCCATCTTTTTTTCGATCAAATTTGAAGTATTAAAATTCAAGTGCACTGCTGCGCGTTTTATTGTTCACAGATCTAGCTGGTCTGTTGGGGCCTGTTGCAAAGGCGTGCAATGGTTTGCAGCCAGAGGAGTGAGTAGTTTAGAGAATAGCAGCAATGAGAATTAGCAATGCGACGTTCTGATGTCCTGTGGTTTGCCTTCAGTGTGGTTTGCCTGCGGTATGCTTTTCCGATTCTTCTTCATAGGCTCGTGAAAAATTCGGATATTCGTTGCAAATTCATGAGACCGTCATGAACCAACTAAACTGTCCAAATGCGTGGGTGAGTTTATCTCTGCTTTTGCCGGCGTAATAATGGATGCTAGTGCGATTTAGTCAAATGGTGATAACCAAAACCAATAGCTTATGACTGGTTTGCAGCCAGAGGATTGAGTAGTTTAGAGAATAGCAGCAATGAGAATTAGCAATGCGACGTTCTGATGTCCTGTGGTTTGCCTTCAGTTATAGATATTGTTCAAGCGGTGCATTTGACAGTGCGGTTAGGGGGAAGTTCGGTATGTAAATGTTGCAGACTAATGAAGCGTTCGAATCATACGCATGGAACTTAAGCAAAAGAGATTGTGAAAGAAATTATTCAGATGAACGGCATTCCGTGTGTAAGGAATCTCCTAAAGTGACTGACGGGATGATGCGGATAGTCTACCTCTTACCCTTTGTGAGAAGTTTGTGAGCACAGTTCTTGTATTTGCCGCACTGAACGAACAGATATAGAAAGCACACTGTTCTCGTTCATTTTTGCTTTTGAAACGGTGAAGGTATGACTACAAAAAGAAATTTTTTACTACGCGTTGCTCTCTCTTTTGTGAATCTTCCTCTTCCTCTTTGTCCTCCAAAAGAAATCTTTTGGACGAGGGCGCGACGCTGAAGATGGACAGCTATTATGAATCATTGAAAAGAACTAACAGCATTTTTGACACGCCATTTCTAGAGACAGCAAACGTCATTAAAGCGGTGCTTTGAATCAGATTTAGGTTATGCTGTAGCTGACTTGGTCTTTCGTAGCGACAGCAATTTTACCGCTAACACTTGCTCTGTGCATATTGAAGGATCCTGGCGCAAACTATGCAAAGCGCTTTGTTAACTGCCGTTTGCTTCAATTATGTTGTACATTCCGTCGGGCTTCCTCGGGATGGGTTCAAAAATGAAAGCCGAAATATTTCTGAAAATATTTCGGTTCAAGTTTTCGCTCGCTGCAGTTTCCCTCTTCATAAAGAAAACTTGCTCGGCTTAGAAGATTTCTGAAACTGAAGCTTTTTTTCCAGTCACAAGGAAGAGGTT
>JAARMF010002556.1:0-12878 GCA_022844705.1 Toxascaris leonina
TGTACTACCGACCACAGCAATATGGGAAGTAAAATCAGCTGTGACGGATGTCCTTTTAAGGTAAAACATGATGAGGGGGAAAACTATGAAAAGTTTATTAATCCTAAAGCAATAGATAACAGCAAAATTTGGAGGAAACCTGGATGCAGGATTAAGCCAAGCTCAAAACCAGCGGTTACTTACTAGGAGCAGAAGTAGCTGGAGCGTGCTCATCTTGAGACCTTATTGACCTCGTTTTCACTCGACTCACATTATTGGAAGTGATTTCATCCTCGATAAATCAAGCTCCACTTCCTGCATGTCAGGTCTGCTGTTACATTTGACAGTAATAACGCACCAACTTAATGGAAATGTATGCAATCACACCACAAAATATTTGGTAAGGAACATCCGGAAAAACATAACTAACTGGTTTCCAACATAAACGATGTGAAAAATCTTGTCAACCTATAAAACTTCTGGAAGTTATGTTTCCATTTGTGATTAATTTGAAGAATTGGTGCTCTCAGCGTTTTTCTACGATTGCTGAGAAAGTTTGTCTTGAGATGGACAAAAAATGATTTGCACAGTGCAATGCTTGTGCGCCTAATCGAGCATGCCCAGTCTTAGCAGGTTTTTTTTTTGAGGTTTTTGTGCTCAACTTTTTTGGCCCTTTTCGTTTATTGAATTCAAAAATGGATCTCATCACTGTAGCCAACTTATTTTAAACTCTTTCGTGATTAGCTGTAAGCGTTTTGCTCAAAATTTCTATCGTTTGGATCTTCCTAGCTGCTTACGCCTGTAACTATCCCTGGTGAATGCATTGGGAACTTTCTGAAATTATCTTGTGACGAAACACATTTGTAATAAAATTTGAATGTTACTGCGTCTCGCAGCGAAAACAAATGAGCACTTGCAAAATGAACATTCCCACTTCGCGCTATGCAAGAACTAGCCCCCTTCCTGAGGACAAGGGTCGGGGTGCAATCGCCTCAGCTAGGGAGGCAGGGCAGGGAGGGGGAGCGTCTGTCAGTCGTTGGAAGCTCTTGTGGTGTGTGCTTTACTGCGCTAGAAGCGCCTTTCCTTCAATGTTCCCGGAGATCTTGACACTGGTACTGATCAATTGATCGATCACTTTGTTCACCAATAAATAAAAACGCTTGAAGACAATAGAGAATACATAGAAGTGAATATGTGATCGACGGTCTTGATCACTGAATACCTGAGATCAGCCACAGTATAGGATTCAAGATTCCCCAGTCAGTAAGTAAAAAAAGCCTGTTTATGTCAGTGGCAACATCTTCGGATACGTTCGATATGCAGACGATCGAAAATTAAAAGGAATGTATAGTTTCACCCAGGATGCACACGCGAGGCGGCCTAACCGTCAGCGTTGTATAAGTCACACGCTGGTTGAAATCCCGCCAGAAAATCGCTGAATCCTTCAACCACCTCAGAACATAGAATCACGTCAAACAGAACTTGTCTGTACTTCAAGTCTCGAGTGTTAAACTTTTTTACGGCGAGACTAATAAACCCCTGCTTCCAAGTGCTTATTATGCGATCAGATGGCAGTGTGGTACTGAAAAATAGGCCAAAAGTAAGGCCAAGAAAACATGTGAAAGTGTTGAGTGCATGGATGACAAAGTGGTGGTGCAACTTCATGACAGTGAGGGCAAGGATTTAAGTCATATATTACTTGATGCCGAGATCTTGGACATCACCTTCAGCAAAAGTCAGTACTTTTCCGCTTAACGGAATGTTAGCCTCATGACTTAAGTTCAGGTGCAACACTTTCCTCTGACACTTCTGAAATCTGAAGGTGTCACTTTTTCCATTAATCAGCGATATTGTCTGAATGTGCCCTGTAGAACTTTGTAATTGTCAAATGAGTTGCACAACGTGAACAGTGCGTTTTTAAGTGGTCAGAAAGATGCTGCAAGTACTCGACAACCAATCAGATATGGACGCAAACGTAAACTGTAAAGATTGGTGCCACAGATTGCAGAAAATTCCTCGTCCTTCATTTAAAAACTCCGCCCGTCAAGGATTATTCAGTCCGTTCGAGTATTGAACCAGCAATACCCTCATCTTTCTATTTTACAGACAAGCTTTCTGTGGTTAACGACGTGAAACTTCTTATCGTAAGCCATATAAAACACCTCTTTTTAACTTCTTCGCTGGAGTTGTTTATGCAAGACATCAATGGGCATCTGACGAGTGAGCAGGCCAAAAACTGCACTGAGCAGAATTAAACATCCTGTTGATCAGCACATTGCTGGGAAAGGAGTCGGTAACAGTGATTTCTAGCACTTTACAAAATGAATGGGCTGAAAGAATTGGGCGGTCAGTTTTTGCTAAGTACGGCGCTGATTCCTTCCTGAGAAGAGCAGCAAGGATTCCTACTGACAAGAAACTGCGACACACGACAGACTTTCGAAAGGTCTGCTTGATGAAATAGGACGGCCCATCATCAGAGGTGATAGAAGCTCTATCGTTCAGTTTTAACTACTCAAAAAGCAGAATCGAGGCTAAATAGAAATGCTACAAGTTTATGAAGGTGCTTCTATGGGAGGTCAGACTTCAAAAAATACTACGTCAACTTTATGTTACCGTCATCCGTCATGAGAAGACTGCGAAAATATTTTTTGAGAACCCCATATTTTTCTACCTTTCATCGTACAGATTTCGAAACACCACAATTTCAGCTTATGGGGCAAGCTTCTTTACGACTCTCAAAGAGCTCGTGCACTTTTTCGGGTATTTCAAAGCGCAGCCCAGAAAAGCGGCTCTACCGAAAAGTCAAAGCGCGCTATCCAAAGAAAGTCTTTCCCCGTCCCGGCTCCCTACAGGCAGCTAGGATGTTTCAGCCTTTTACCGATCAATCGTCTCAGACCTTCATTTGCTTGCCTATAAGACATCAACACCCTGGTCAAAACGTACGTCTTCTAACCTGTCTTCAGACAACCTAACTCGCGGCTAGCGCAATTCACTGTGCTATTTTTGCAGTAAGCTGTCAATCCTGGACTTTGAATCTCGGCTTTTGATAGGTATTTGTTTGTTCATATGAAGTGAGAAAGGAATTGTGTGTCTTCATCTGGCCGACGCATCAATGAACCAAAAGGCCATCTATTCTGCTACGGTCTTTTATTACGTCACTTTTTAAAACACGCGGAGAGAGCCTTCAGAAGCATTACCCTTCAATTTCATTTCCCCATCGTTTTACTCCGTCTAGTGTGTTAATTGCTATCTTACGGACTAGCTAAAAATCATTAAAAGAATTTGGACTATCATTCTATCGATGTGTCTGAATATTTTGCAGAGTTTATAATTTTGATGGTCGAACGGATCGCATTTCCTATTAACTGCTTCACATTTTTCACTTCTCACTCGCATCTCCCGATCTCATAAATGAATCTTTTTTTTTCAGTTTCACGCATCAAATCTTTTTCCACCTGGAAAATGCGAAAAAAAATTTGAACAGGATTCTGTTACTACTGCGATCTTGCAGTGGAAATAACAGCCACGTTTCACTTTCGGGTATTAAATGCATTGCTTATTTTATTACATTTCATTCACTGTATTTAGACTGATAAGTCCGTTCATTTATGCACCTCCATCTATGATACTGCATTCAAACAAATTCGGTCGACGAGTGAAGACTGGTATCCAAGCTGTTCCACCTGACTCCAACTCTCTTCTCCTGAAAAAGCGCAAAAGGTGGGCCAACAGCTTCTTCCTGTCTTACTGACGATGAGAAAGTCATGAGCATTATTAGTGACTGTAACCCATGGCATCGTTACCACGCATGCATATGAATTAAAACTTATATCCATATTGCCTGTAAATACGCTCGCTGCAGTAGCGTTCGGGGGTGAGGTCTTTGATGAAAGAGCGGAAACACTGAGTTTTATACTTGAATTCCTTTTCATAATTACGAACAAATAAATGAACAATCCGTGCGACGAAGCACCTCACTAAGAAAGCAGTTAGATACGGGCGTACAACGAGGACATTAATGCACATATATCGCAATATTCGCACCTCGGCTATTGTAGTGAAAGGTGTAAGAAAAAAAAGGAAGCTTTCACTGCTCTTGTACAGTAGTGAAATGCACTATGAATCGGCTGTACTTCCCTCTTTTTTTTCAACCATTCGCGGAGAAAATGATTTTATTGCAAATGTCGTCGATCAATATCGGCTAAAAATTCAGCACTTAGTACCGAAGCGCTCAATTAAAATTGCCAAACATCGATAGCCAACTTTTCAAAGAAACGCAAAGGAATTTATCACTTGCAGCTAATGCTGATAAATGCTCATCTATATGAATTGCTTTCATGAGAAATGTCTAAGCAACATTGTCCCGAATATTTTAAGTTGAAGCAAAGTCTTTCTATATCTGACTTTGAAGACTCTTTCTTGGGCCTTTTGACGGAACGGCGCAGATGCTGTGTACAAACCTCTGCATGAAGCGCATCTTAATTTCTTCATTCCCATACTCGTGACAAACAGTGGTTAGTACAGGCATTTTAGAGACTCCATAGAGTCACAAAACGAGCGATTCATGTCACTCAACGGTAGGCACTGCAACGTGCGAATTTAACCAGAAATTAAATGATTCGAGATGAAACAGCAGTCACCAATATTGAGCTGAAAAAAATCATTAAAAAATGATCTTAGCAGACAGTGGAGAACATTGTCTCAAGTTTGCATACCACCGCACAAATTAGAGGTAGTTTGTGCCAGATTGATCGTTTTTGTGTTTCAACCGAAATGAAATCTGTTTGTCTGCAAGCGTCATCAGATCGCCAGATCACCTTGCAACTTTTCAAAAACGCTTTTCATCTTTCGCCAGTGATGACCAACAGATCCCGATGATTTCAAAAAACACTCGAATGATTCTCAGCTCTCATATGCAAAACTCATTTTAAGTTTCAATTGTTTGTTATCAAAGCATCAGAACTATTCATATGGAATGTAATTAAACGAGCATCATTCATAGCAAGCAGAGAACGGCACTCGACAATACGAATCTGCATCATTAAAAACATGAAGGCGAAAATCGATGATGAGACGAAACATGCGAACGACATCGACAGTCCTAGCTTTTATTCAATAACACTTCAACTATAAGATTGAACGTTTTCTAAGACACTTTTGCAACGTTTTTTAAGACAGCATCACCTCCACTTAAATACACACACCAAGCGTTGAAATACAATCACAGCGAAGAAGCGCACTTCTTCCAACGATACAGTCTTTCGCCTTTTGCAGACACACAATCGCTGGAGAGAGGGAGGGGAGGGGGAAGCGGAGAGAGAAGGGAACGAAATCATCGCAACGGGACAATGTGTCAACAAACGGTCAATTTGAGAAAAATAAATTTGTGGCACATTCAAAAATCAATCATTTACTTTTGAGGCAAGTGGAAGCAGAAACGGTCACTTAAATTTAGGGTGCTGTAGTAGGAATTACAGATATTATAACGTTGTGCCTGCAAAACGCACAAGCATGTCTCACTCAGCTACATTATCAATGTTCAAGTAGGAGTGTAATCTCACAAAAGCGCCCTAATTTTGTGCCCATTGTGCAGCTCTCTAATAATTCTCTCGTAACGCAAATGCTATAGAGAGAGTTAAATTTCTTTCCCAATATACCTTTCATGCGAGCAGACAATCAAGAATATTCGCACAAAAGAGACTGACTGAAAATTGGAGAAGTGATTTGGTTTTTGTGATAAACGTGGTGAAAACGCAAAAATACAACTGATGCAAGAAAAGATCCCTCTCTGTGGATCTCGAGGAAGACGACTTGAAATGTTATAAAATGTTTCCAACAAGTGGAAAAAATCAGTCCGAAAGGACTGTGAGCACAGCGTCCGACATAAATATATGTATACGCAAAGCTAAGAAATATCGTACGATTACACAAACATAACAACTGTTACGCAACAAATTTTTGGGACAAATATTCCCCTTTTTAGGATTATTTACATAGATCTGGCTCTCATTTACAGCATTGCTGTAATTTGCATCTAATGAAGTGGATCGTTCTCACCGAAAATAATTAAATCTATCATGAATATATTGATAAAGTTAGCTCCATTGTGAATGTAATCGAATGTTTTTGCAGAAAAGGTGAAAGCGATAAATGCAATATTCTTGAATTTCCAATTTTTCCCATGAGTTTAGAAGATATCTGAACAAAAAGTAAACTTCGGGAAGAAATTTTCCCTGGAACTTTGCAGTGGAAATAACCGTTAATGCGTTTTCCTTTCGTCTACCGATAAAGGTGCATTTCGTTTATTTACTTTATTCTTCGTTTCAGCTCAGTACGCTTCGTTCGTTTGTAAACACATTCTGCAGAAAGAAAAAAGACATCCTCTAAAAATTTGGAGCAGAGAGAGCAAACAAGAGATAGAGAAGAAGGGCGGAAGGTGGACCGCTGAGGGGCTTCATCTGTTCAAAACAGCTCTTCAGCAAATCCGAGCATCACGCCATTGCAAACGTGACCTCATCCACACATCATCAAGTGGGCTAACGGGAGCAGGGTTAAGTGTTTCAAGCAAAAGAGATCCCTTTCGCATCGTCACTATCTCCTCCTCATCCAATTTCCACTGCTGCTCAGCTTCATGCGCTTAGCCTTCACCATATTGAAACAGCAAAAGAGACTGACACATTCGTTTAGAGAGTTACTATAGTTGAGTCACTTCGAATCGACTGGCTTCAACTGCATTTCACAGTCTTTTCCGTTCACAGGCTGCAGAGTGGCTTTACGTTCGCCTTGAAATATGATCCTCTCTAAGTTGAGGGCAGGCAGTTCCGACAGCATTGCGCAAAATGTTCCAAACACATACGAGAGCGCTAATTGCGCTAAACAATGGCCAAAGATCGGCAGTTTGTTATGGTAGACCATCGGGAACGGTACCAATAGATAGGTGAACACGACAAGTACCATGTGTACCAAATAGACCTGAAATTTAAATCACGACATAGATGCGTCGCCAAACAATGAGACTTTCTGGGCTGATACAGTAGAATGTACCACAGACTGCAAAAACTGCTCTGCTAAAAATATTGTAGGAAGCTGCAAAAATTTGCGACGGTGATGAAGGAGACTTCGTTTGAACTTCACACTTAGCCGACGTGTGAAATGCTTACTATGCTGCATTCGTGCTCAAACCAAAGCAGGGAATGCACTTCCGATGCTCATTCTATAGCGCCACACAAGAAACTCTGAAAAAACTCGTCGAAAGCACAATGCGACGGTGCAAAAATATTCGTAACCTGTACTAAAATGTACTAAAATGTACTTAGGCAGAATTGCGAGTAGTGTTAGCGGATTTGTATCAACCTTCACCGCTCAGAAAATTGTAACTGTACTCTCTTGAGTCAAAATGAAAATTTGGGATATAGAAATGTGCATTCCTGGTAGGAATTGAGCGAACACAAAATGCATAGAAGACGTGAGAAGAACGGAGGGTATCGTGATTTTATTGATCAACGATCCCACAGACCTCTGGACTAAACAGCTCTATTCAGCCAGTCAACGCCTATATTAACTGTTCGTTGTTTTATGCCAAGTTATTGCTGCATAGGAACGCTGTTTCGCTGTAATTACAGAGGAAGCGAAAACGCACGAAAGGCGATTCACCTCCGTAAACAGTGAATGACTCCGTTGCATAGGTGTTATGACACAAATTTACGTTAATACAGGTGCGGGGGGATCCATTAGAAACGATCAATACCAATAAGTACTCCAGATGAATATTCGAACAGACTTCTTACCTTAACGATTGAAAATGGAGAAGAATGGCGCATTGAACACGAAATCGTGTGCAAGTAAATTTGAATAGAGGTTCGACTCTGGGCATTTATACCAGGACCATAATATCTGATAAAAGGGGACGACAACTGGGGGACTCTTGAATTAGATCTTATTGAATATTCCCACCAACTGAACAGTGAATAGATCTTGGCCGGCCAACTAAACCAGTAAGCACTCAGAACTGAAATTACATATCCTAATCTGACCAACAGTCATTTAAGTCGGCTGACTCGAGAGGTATACATTCAAAAACGGAGGTTATCATCAGCTGAATATCGCTGATCCTTCATAACCGCACCGCAATCTTTCGGTTTTTTGGTCCTTAAATAACGTTTCATTTGTCTGACATAAAGGATAGCGTCTATTTCTCTCTGCACAATTCCCTTCAAATATGTGACGTGCGTCTTCATCTAGCCACTGCTTTCCAACAAGGAACAAGTGAAGTGGAATGTTAGAAGTTCTGCAACCAGATGCACTTTTGCATCCGAATTCGTTATGGAATTGCCCAAAAATACAAAACAGCGATAAAACGTCCAATCATGCTTTCTGGTGCGCGACCAATCGGTCGTACGAATGTTCAGTCTTCGTTTCTGGTCCATACCCAACCTTTTGAAAGAAATGATGACTTGGAAATTCCATAGCACTTTCATATGACAGTAAATCACATTCGCAGATGAACAACTGTAACAAAATTGGTGCAGGTGGACGGCAGTCATTTTCCACTCTACAGTCCTTCAACATTGAGAAAAGAACATGAAAATATGAATACCAATGGGTACAAACTATGGAGAAGTAAATGAAAGTAGATGAAAATGCAAAAATGATAGAAAGAACTGACCGAATAGCAAAGCGAGGAAAGCGGTAGAAGAGGCTTCATGCTCAGAATCGAATTCACGACGCCACCAATACCCGTATGGCATGCGTAGATTAGCCAAGCGATTGCGAGAGCGAATACTGTTCGATGAATGGCTCCGTAAACTAGGTGGTATACCGGCCAATTCCAACCCTTAAAAACAATGCTCTTTACCGCACGCTTCAAGATCAAAAACAACAAGCACATATATCCATTAGCGAACTTAGCGGATGAGTGAGTATACTATTACTTATCTCCAAAGTAGACGACTGACCAAAGATTTGGAAAACGGCCTGTCCTTTCGATTCACTTATTCGTCCGAGTTCACTGGTCATTAGCTTTTAACGTCATTAACCAACACTCCTCAGGGAGCTTTTTCTCTTGCGTAATCAAGGAGATTTTGCTTTTTGAAAAGTGCATTTCGTAAAGCGTTAGCATAGTCCAAACTGGCACAATAATGCTATCCGAAGTAAGTTGGTTTGCAGTAAGTGGACCAGCTAATTGCAGTCAAAAACCGCACTATTTGAACACCAATATATAAAAACAGCAGTTGAAAAGGAGGCGAGTAGTGGTCGAATTTTAAGGCCTCTGATTAGTAATGAATTCTGAATTGATCCAAAGTGTTCTGACCACATTTTGTGGCTGCTCAGTTTGCATAGAATTTGCATAATAGGCGTACGAGTGTTGCTCGATTTCCCGCATGTAGTTCGCAGTTACTGTCATTGTGATTTACAGCTAAAAAAAGTGCCGCTAGCTTATACGAGCTGCTTAGCCAAAAAATGTCTCCAAAAAGAATAACCGTTAGCGAAAACCTTTACATAGAAAATTCATCTGAAAACTTCATAACAGCATCTCTCCAGCTGAGAATCTTTTATCCCTTAACTATAAAACCACATTTAACATGATGTGGCGGTTTGCAAAAACAGTTCGTTTACTCTCGCCTTAAATGAGTGGAGGATCTGCGTTTGTTTGCTACCAGAAAAATGGTTATCATGATAGAAGACGGAACCTGAAGAGCTGGATAAAGACCGAAAATAGCCCAAAATCCCGCCAGTGAGGCGAGTGACCAGCCGATCACAATGAAATGGAGAGAACGTTGCAGTTTTTGCGCCAATCTTTGAACACCAGCGATGTAATAGCCGAGCAGAAGTCCGACTATGTAGGGACCTATTCGGTACCATGGCTTGATGTACATCACAATATGATGCTGAAAAAAAGAGAATTATGATAGGGAATATTCTCATAGTCGAAAAGAATCCTAAATAAAAGCATTAATACTTGGCAAGGGGAATTACAGATTGAAACTTCAGTAAACAATTTCCCTTCGTTCACGAAAATTATAGACCCTGCAGAAAGCAAAACTGTAAACGACAAGTCTCTCTTTAGACTTTCGAATTATTGGATGTCCTTTTCAATTCTAGCTTGAAGACTGAATGCGTTTTCCTAAAAACGGCGTTAAAAAGCCTTTAGCTACATATTTGTTCGGCAGCACTTATTTAAGCTGTCTGCAGACTCTTTCATAGCTACGTTTCATAGAACGACGAGCTAAGGTCGTTGCGATTAGGAAGCAAATATGCCGGAATCCTTTGAGATAACGCCAGCAATTTGTGGGAAACTCCACTTCCCTATCTGCCTCTAGGCAATTCGGATGCTATTCTCGTTGCCCATGACAGTCGCATATACTTACTCTATATAGGAAAGTCTGAAATTGGCTGACGCACACAAATAAAAATTTAGGGAAGGAAGCGAACGCTTTTCCATGTTAGCCAGTGAAGGAGAAAAAGCCCCTTTCTGATAAGAAGACTGAAAGCGTTAAAACAGGAAATGTCTACGAGAATTTCAGAGTCAACTGTCCTAGAATACTGAACGAATTCCCTCTCAAAAAAAGAAGTGAAATTCTGGATATGAGACCAGAAGTTTTTCGCCAACTTCGTGAAGCTCAGCAAAATTTGAAAATTTACGACATTTCGCGATTGCTATGTAGGAAAAAGTGCCATGACAGTGAGTTGCATGATCAATCGATCTATAAGGATGATTCGGAACAATAAATGAGCATCAGCTCCCACACTGCTCCCGTATTCAACGCACTGGTTCAATAAATTCGCAGATTCACGCCGCCAAAATCCTGCCACCTCAAAATAGCTGTCTCGATGGAGGGCAAAATGATCGGTGCCGGAATGCATGTTAGCATTCTTCTCCAAAACTGCAACGTAAAATTACAAGAATTCTTGAACGACACCTTTTATAAGCGCTCACCGCTGCTTTTTCACTACGATCGTGTAGGGCTGCAAATAGCGCGGAACTCGACTTCGCTACAAAACAGCAGCATAACAGCGTTCGAACCTCGCGGTCAATCCGTCCACATATATTCATGACCCTCCGTTTATCCCCTCTAGGAGAGCTAGTCCGCTTCAACGAATTATTGAATACACAACTCAACAACGCATATTCGCACGTACTTGTATGAAGTCTGCACTGAATATATCGGGTTGTTTCCAGAGCAATTGTGTGGGCGGGAAATTCCAGGCGATCATTCCGGCTGCATTCAAAGCCGCTGATGAAGATATCGTCACAATTGCCAATGCGAAGCCAATCTTTGGCGTATTACGTAAAGTCAGTAGGAAAATTGGAGACAGCAAATAAAAGATGAATTCCGTTCCAATATACCTGAACAAATACCCAGTCAAAGAAGCAAATAATACCATTCATGAGTAAGACAGAGAGGAATCATTGGTTGCTTCTACGGCATCAGATAACTAGATAACAATAGGCTATGTTTTCCGAAGCTTTTCTGATAGTAATCCCTTAATGAAACATGACACAGTTAGTGACATAAGACATGAGGTCCACACTCACAATCGCAACGAAAAACGAGAAAAACAGGAATTCACTATAGGATAATATTATTAGGACTGAAGTACTCAAGCATGTGAAAATCGCTCTTCAAGGATGTGGAAAGTGGGCCACATCGCTCGTTCTCAAGGCTAGTGCTGCTTTCCGCGATTTTACGACTGAGATCCCATTTGAACAGACAAAAATTTACGGCGCATCGAATCAATCGCTACTCACCATGTCCACGGCATGCATCTGTTACTGAAGAGACTATTGACAAATAGTACATTCTGCCACCAATATTTGGGGCACTGAACTGCTGGATCGGTTGGTGGCCACATTGGATGGAAATGCTGAACGGATGCCCTCAGACCGACATCTACTAACGTGTAGATATATGCTGGCCATAAACGAATTACTCGATGCCGATAGTAGCGTAGCCAATAACCCCATGAAGTCCATGTAGGCTCCGGCTCTAGAAGCACAAATCTGTCATGCGCTTATTTCAGGAGCCCATTTGGAATGAACAGTTGCTAAACTAAGCCAAGTCGGTTAAATGCAGTGCTTCTGTGCAAAAACACTAACGATTTACTACTCCACTGAAGTAAGTGAGACGCCGAATTTTCCTGTCAGAAGTCAAAGCCCTATAGTCCGACTCACGTAAATAACGACCGCCAGCACGCACTGTCCTACCTTAACTTATATACGTTTAAGGTAACTGCTGCTGCGGGTCTAAAATATAAGTGTCTCAGGACAGAGGAGAACGGACCGGTGCTTTTTCTTGCAGTTTTCTTCCTCTCGACAGTTTTTCTAGTCCACTTTTTTCCGACTCCGCACGGCGATCCAAGCACCATCAAATAAGCAAATTTTTGAAGTGTAACAAACCGCATGTATTTTTGTGCATTTTCTTGAACCAAGTGAACGCAGTAAGAGTGGCGCTCAAAACAAAAAACGTATCAACGCTGAGCGTAAAATTGGTTATCCATTGATTATAGAAGTTATCCACCATATCATCCTTGAACTCTTGGACGTTCTCGAGATATGCCTAAATGATTGATTTTCAATGATAATATTGAATGAGTATTACATATAAGATACATACGTTATGGATCACCACTTCCGAACGAAAGTATTAAGCTGAGTTTCCAAGTAATCACTGTGGCACTCCAGACGAACTAGAAACGAAGGAAATGTTGAAACAAAAGAACGATAATTAGATAGCAGTTTATGAGTGAAATTGATACAGCATAAATTCATATATATTTCCAGAAAGAACGACAGAACTCCTTTACAAAAAATCCTACATTAGAAAGGGCTGCAAAACAAGTATATTTCGCAATTTGGGGAAGGTGCCGAGGAGGGGAAAGAGAGGGGTGGGGGGGGGGGG
>JAARMF010002556.1:13025-26493 GCA_022844705.1 Toxascaris leonina
GGGGGGGGGGGGTTCACTCATATTCTGCTGACCAATAACGAAAACAACGGATGGAATTGGCTACGCACTCCTGTGCGCTCAAATGCATTTCCGTTTCAACGATGCATAGTGGCATTAGCGAAGTATTAAAGAGGCCAACAAATAAGTGCAGATTATGTGCTTATACTAAAGCTCATAGAAAGGCGCTTTCGAAGCTATCTATAAATGTAGATGGCAAATGGAACCCAATTGGCGAAATATAGTCTGCTGTGTTCGATTTCAAAGATCAATGAATGAAAAAAACCTATAACGAATGCCAGCCATAACTATCTATATTAAGTAATACATGGGATGCTCCAAAACTACCCAGAATGACAACGTTTCTTTTGTATGTGGTGTGGTTACTTTTGCATAAGCCAAAAGGCTGTCAAAGGAATGTTCGATGTCAAAGGTGCATTGAGGCGACGGAAATCGTACTTCAGCGCAATAAACTTTTGTTGTCCTAATGTGTATCGAAATATACGATTACGGGTGCCTTTGGAGCATCCCGTAAAATGGCAAGCTTTAGTGAAAACAAGTGCTATTTGATAGAATAAGAAATCTAATGAACTTTCTGATGAAGTGAAACATATCAGATGTGAAAACGCTTATCAGTCTCATATCCATTATGATGCACGAGTACAAACCCCATCCACTTTTAACATTAAGAATCCCGCTTGCACTATGTTTTGTGTTTACATTCGATTTAGGATGTTAAAAGTGTTTTCTCCTAGTCTCACTTTTTAGCGGAATTGGACAAATTTCTCAATATTACCTTTCAATTTAGCAGCGCAGACAAATCATAAAGATGAAAGAGGAACATTAAAAAACACAACGTTGCCACAAACCTGAACGAAGATAAACGAATGTCCAACAAGAGTCCAAACCATAGAAAGAAAGCGCATTCCGAACATGCATGTTATCGTTGACTGTGGATCTTTAGGCATTTGTATTAGACGGCCAAAATTTTTCTTCACTGAAAAGGCGAGCAACACCTGTACACAGGTAGACCTGCAAACAAATCGGTTCATAGAAGAGAACTCTATTACATGAATGCTTGGAGTATGAAATCGCTTGGAGAATGAACCTGAGCTTTTAAAGCGACGGGCTTTTGCCAATACAGCTCCCGCCTAGCTACCATCACCTACTGAGGTGCGCTTCTTGCACTTAGAATGGAGGAGGTATCGTTTAAGCCACGAAGACAAAACGGTATTTTTTAGCTGCTGAAATGGTGCAAATCATTCGATGACCCGAACAGATAGTAAGACTAGCCAAACTCAAGGCTACGTCTTCAACAAAATTCGATGATGATTTATTAATTGGAGTAAAGTTGTGGGTACGAAATTGGCAGAGTGTGAACTGCTTCTATCAAAAAGCCATCAGAACGAAGTGAGCCGGAATCAGTTAATCCTTTGTAGAACCACAGAAGATACAAACTAGATACTTGCTTTGTCTGGTCACCATTTCGAACATGATAGATAGTTGCAATAATGGCCACAAGGATGAACGTGAGGTGAAGCGCAAATTCACCAAGCGGCACCACCTTCTGATACCACTGCCGATCATGACGTGACTTCGTGCATGATGTATAATCTATCGCATCTTTATCGTTGCCATTTTGAACACGCCACTGCTCAAGTAACTGAAATTAAGGGACTTGAATTAAAGAACTGGAATAAAAGAACTGGAATTGAGGATCTTTTGAGACTCACCCCCACATTGTGCATTTTGTCAAAGTATTATAGTTCAACAACGAGAAACAATATTTACAAGCGCCTTCAAGAACTGGATGTTTAATTAAAATATATGATGGACCGGTAGAAACGTGGAACCTCCGCGTTGTGGATTTCTACGGGAAAGCACACATAGAAATGTTTTTCATGAAAATGGCATTGGTTCAAAATTTGGGTAATTGAACTCTGCCAGCCGAGACATGAGCAAAGAAGAGAACGCAGAAACTGCTGCAGTGATGTAATCGTGATTTTGCCAATGGTCACAACGTAACTTTTGTGCCTCGGAGGCAGGGGGTGGGGTGGTTGCGTAATGCTTCATCAATGGGAAGCGATAACTTTTTTGTTGAACTCCGAATAAAGAATTCATCTCGCGAAAAGAAAATCCCACCAATATCCTCAGCTGTGCCGTAGCAAAGAAATGTGAGGACCGCCTGTAGAGCAGATATCAATTTCAGGTGATTGATTACAAGATAACTTGGCATTTTTTACAGACTCAGCAAGACGAAACTCAAAAATCTACATCAGGAGAAACGAGATTGGAGTGCTTTTAAATCGGTTGCAGATTGCGAATGTTTGTGAATTTCTTGCAATCCCCGTCGAAGCTGGAGTATCTCATCATGTATTCTCTGATTATGAAAACCTTTTGTTGATACGTTAAACGAAGAAAAGTAATAGTTTTCTTTGGAACCTGTCAGTATAAGCCATAAACAAGAGAAGTCGGGAATGATGGTGGCGCTAGTATGGGTTAAAGGGATGTGGGAACAAATGTCCCATAACAGAACACTTCAAAAGAATACTTCAAGTGTTCGAATTCCTAAGTAATAACTAGGTCCAATGTATCAGTATATTACCTACTCAATTTTAAAGAAAAATATGAATAAAACGTTCTGTAAAGATCATCGTACCTGGGCTCGGTCATCATAACAAGTGCTCGGAATGCATATCCCATGGGCAACTGCACCAATCTTTTCTTTTGCCTCGTTGTAACCAAAACAATAGTGGAGGGGATGCTCTGACTTCGAGTAGGTTGCTTCACCCGCCGCTTGGAGGCATTCGTAAGCCCGATACACCTGAAGCCACAAACACTTACACAACATGCGGAACACTGTCGTGACTGAGTTGTAGATATTGGTTCCCCACTCGACTGTTTTTGATGACGAACTCGATGCCCCAATATCCTGGTGCATTGCATTTTTAGCCCTCTGTTTAAAGTGGATGAAGTGAAAACACTGCAGCTACAGCTACAACAAAACGCTACAAACATCTCATCGTGGTTCTTTTCTTTTCATGAAGGATATTACGTCAATATAGTGACAGTAGTGAACCAAAAAAGCTATTGAATAGAATTTCTAACGTGATTTCCCAACCGAATGAGCTGTAATCAATTTACAGTTGCAAATTTTATTGAGTGATCCAATATTGCGCTCGTTTCGATGGGCAGAGAAGACGTTCAGGTCTCTCCGTGGAATATAAGTAGAAAAAAAAACCATAAACGAATAAACAAACAAACAAACAAACCCATCTGTCCTGGTCGCGGCTGACGAATTGTTCCGCATCACCGGAACCGAATGCGTCTGAGAAGAATTTCTTTTGTGCCGGAATAGTATCATAGTCGGATAGGTACGGTTCGATCTAAAGCAATCATTGCTCTGAATGAATTCATCGCCAAGAGCACACTGTTCATTATCAAAACGATTACTGAATAGCATATAATATACGCAAACAAAAGAAGAAAACAGTTGCTACATATCGACTGTTACATATTTGCTCCTTCGGAAGCTAAATCGTGCTGAAATTTCGCTTTTGGCTATCAAAGGCTGTTTGATTTGGCATCAGGGAAACGGCGATTCGAAAAAAAAAATATTTGAACAGCCTTATGAGCTCTGATTTCCGCTGCATATTTGAGGTTTTATGCTTAAATTGCGCAGATATTTCGCTGAAGTGGAATAGCAATCGGCAACGTGTGGTCGCGAACCTTAACGCCTAAGAGATTGCAGAATATTTTCATTTCGTTTCCTATTCACTTAAATTTTGCAAACAAAGGATACCTTCCAAACCGCTTCTCTATGATCCTAATATTTTATTCAACCAATAAATTACAATCGAAATTTAGTCGGAATCGAACCATCAATATCGCCGATAGATAAAAATGCTATTGGAACATAAATAAAATAAAAAATGTTATGTTATGGGTAAGTAGAAATATAAATGAATCAACGAATGAACAAATGGATGAATAAATAAATATTTAAGTGAGCAAATAATTGAACAAATAAATACATAAAAATATTCGAGAAATGCTGTATTCACCTGCCAGAAAAAAAAAACAGCATATCGAGTGTAACGAAATGCATCTACTCATTTCTTGCTTGAAACATATATTGGTCAGAAAGGATGCGAAAAATACAGAAGTCGAAACCTAGATTACTACTGGTCGGAATCGAAAAGATCGAGTCTTGTAACTCGGGACGGTCTCACATACATGTGAAAGTGTGCTGATTTAAATGGATGCAAAGAACTATCGCAAACCATATGTGAATAGCAATTTATTAGCAATGTACATCAATAAAATTTATTGGCCCCTACAGTCAAAAGTATGCGATGATTTTGTGGAATGATATGATAAAACGTCGGTTTATTTCCGATCACCGGATAACGCACTTCGCAGTTCCACTTATTTAAGTGGCGCGTCGGATGTGAATAGCCGGCACTTTAACCGGGGGGAAGCAAGTCTTGCACCCAAATCCACAACATCCTGCAGCCTCACCCACTTCACCTCGGTCACACATACCTTTGCTGTTTCATTTCTTCTAACAACGATAACTTGTTTTCTCCTCGGCATACTTGTTTTTGCATTTATTGCTCAAGAGCGTAGAGGGCGTAGAGCAATTCAGTTCCATAAGAAGATGAGGAAGTAAAATGATCTGCTATATGTTGCTGCTCAAAATCATTATTGATGTAATAGGCACTACAAAATAGCTCACTCAAAACCTTACACTACTTTATTTCCTCTCCTCAGTCAGATTTCCTCCAATAGATCGCGCTACTGATTGGGATCGAATAGAACGAATCTCCCAACCCGTAACCATCTCATAGATACGTGAAAATCTGCTGGCCTAAATGGATGCAAATAAAGGCATTGTAAACTATATATGACTTCTCGCAATCTGCAAAATTGCAGTTGTGCAAGCGTTGCAAACTCTTGCAGACTGCAACAGATGGAGCGTTCTCTGCTTGTAACGTCCAGCAAACGTGTAACAATTTAGAATCGTAATCGGAAATCAAACGGTCTCAGCGAACTTATCTGGTCAGTAACAATGCATTCCAACCTGCAGTTAAGGCTGTGATCTCCTCGATAAATCGTTAAGTGATAAACTGGTATCTGATCTTTAAATTATCAGAAATGCAAGATTGAATGTTAATGCCAAGGATTTTCTGACATAAAACGAAGCATACTTTCTCGTTTTTCGGCAGTAATCTTTGACCTTTGCCTCAGTGCAATACTTGTATCTGAACACTATCAGCTACTTAACATAACAATTTAATCGACAACGCCCAACATTCGTTTACCATGAGCACATTCATAACCAATAGAAGGAAACACGAGCCACGAGCAAAAACTATAGTTATTTGGATTCAAACAACTAAGTAGAGGTCAGAATCATTTGATATTTCTGCTGAGACCTTAAGAAGTTCTAAAACGTTGTGAAATTCTAACGATCATTTAGCAGAGCAATTTCTTTGTTCACTAACACTATGGACCGATAATTTCGTGGCTTCGTTTGGTAGACAAATGGCTTATATTTAAGTCTCCCCTTTTTAACTGTGTGTATAATCTAGAATAAGCTCGAACTAGCTACCTTACTTCTCACATGCTCCTCTCTTTACATTGTTGTATCATTCATCTTCAGTAAGTCACCTAACGTTTTATAAGTTAGTTTATATGTCTAGAAAGTTTCAACCCGGCTGTTTATGACCTGCGTCGTGAACCATTTTAGCCGTGCTGAAAACATGTTATTGTTTGCCGTGGTGAAGCTGAGGTAGTGGTTTACGAATCGCTTCCCACCTCTACCATGAACTGATGGTGCAAAGGTTTTATCTTCTACTTTTGCTTTGTTAGAAAAGGCTTAAAATATACGACTAAATGCAGTATGCCTAGCTTATTGCGAAATTCCAGTCATTCGGCATCCGAGAATTCGCGTACTTTTTTGGTTGATCAATGGCCATTTCAATTTGCAACAAGTTTATTTACAAAAGCCTTATTGGACGCTCCCCTCACCCCTCCACCTCATTACGTAATGAACGATCCATTTCGGAGATGAAAATGAAGCAGTCATTTTAATCCAGAAATAGCTGCGTTCCGGATTCAGCTAATATTGTGTTTTGAATCCAGAGATTGCTGTGTTTTAAAAACCAAGACTACCGTGTTTTAAATTTAATAACGATACTACCGGTGTGCTGTAAGATGGATCTGAATAATTTCTAATAATCGCGCCAATATTGAGCTCGTAGTGCTGACGTTGGCGCATCATCGGAATTTCGCACTGCTATCGGATCCAAGTATTCAGTTAGAAAACCACGCTGTTGATGATTTGGTCCTGCGAAGTGAGGAACTCCGAGAAAGTACATTGCGTAGCTATTTTACAGATATACTTCATATGTATCATGAATACAAAGTGTTTCATTGCTAAGCGTAGCTCCACAACGATAAGTCAGCATGCCACTTTAAATGAATAAGAATTTTTTGCCGTTCAGCAATCGGCACCAAATTGCACTATTTCAAGCATAAGTTTGCCAAGCACATTCTCGAAGGATGAGACGGGCTTGAGGAATAAAGGAAGCCGAGGGGGGGGGGGGGGCAAGGNGAAAGAAAAATGAGGAAGAAAAGGTGCGGAGTTGGAACAAGCATCCGCTTCAAACAAAAGCAGACAAACTACTCTGTGGAACTCAAAGATATGAAACTTCTGCGCTTTAGAATTTCCAATGTTGCCGATGAAAAGAGAAAAGTGATCGGAACACGATCACAAATTGTGATCAGTCATCGAGCATGCATAGAACTGCTTCGGTTGTAATTTTTTATTTCAGTCGAACCTTTCCGATAGAGCTGCATGCAGTTTCTGTGGCAAACCACGCAGCTTTCATTTATTCTCTCTCTTAACCTGCGCCGCCTTACTCTCCCACATATTTCTACGAGAATCTCAAATGATTCTCCTTGAATGTTTAAACAGAGGAAAGGTGGAAAAAACAATGGAGGAAGTAATAGAGGTGGGGGCTGGTTAATACGAACATCTAGAAAGAGTGCTACGGAAGAGAATCGAGAGGATTTCAATTTCAGGATCTAAAAATAGGTGAATGTAGTAGTTCAAGAAGTTTGCGGTTTCACAGCGTAAGAAATGTTCGCAGCATGCGAACCTCGATGTAGTGCCCTGTTAGCAACTTCCGACATAGTAGAGGAAATCACTGATCACTTGATTGACCGGACTATCGAGCGTCGATAACGCTGCCGGTCACAATGCGCTTCCATTAGGGTACTGAGACCCGTGGTTTTGCATTGTTGTAGCCAATAAGTGACGCCACCCCGCTGGCCAGGTGAGCAGGCCTAATAGTACGCAGTGGAAAATCCACTGTAGGTAAATGATCGGCATATAAATATCTAAGGTTCTCAAATGAGATGTGCAACTTCAGCATATCAGTGCGAGCACAAACACTGAACGATGTTGTATTGAGTTGGCCTCAACATGCGGTTAACTTATTACCAATGCTCGAAATCAAAGACAATATCAACCTGTTGTTTCTCTTGCGCTTCCTTTGAAACGTACTCCTCACTAGCCGTTAGAACGACTACAATGAAAAGCAACTGCGACTGGAAGAACTATGCTCTAACATATGCTTGAATTCTATTGAATATCGTGTGGGCGTCCTGGATATTCCAAAAAAAAGAAGAGAAACTTCTCGAGCATTTTCATATATTCAGCGTCGAAATGCAAGGAGAACTTTCACAGCCGTTTAATTCATTTCAAGGTTTTGATAAGAATATGTTCGAGTGGATTTGGAACCAATAAAAGAGGAGTCAGTTCACAGGAAGCAAGTTTCCGTCCATAGAGCCAAAGGTATTTAAACAATTCTAAAAAAAATCGTAAATTTTGTCACATTTAAGCAACACCACTGAGAGCTACTGGACCTCTGAAGGCAATAGTAAGCCGCTGGAAACAATGTGTAACAGAACTTTCCCAATTGTCTGATGAATCGTACTGAAAAGATTGCTGAGAAATGAAAAAGTGCCTAAAAAAAGGTTGCAAAATTTGACCGATGACGAACAGATTTCGAGTATATTAGTGGACGAACCACAGTACTTAACGAACAGTCGATGAGCAACTCCTAGCAAAATTAGTGTTGTCTGAGCACCGGTAACGTGACAGTCGGTGAGAGGAAGTTGTGACAAGAAATATGTGGACACGATAACAATGGAAACAGAGCAGATCATTGAGACTGAGTATTGTTCAAAGAAACTTGCATTTTTATTGAATGTAAAGAATATGAGTAAAGCAAAGAAACCTTCGATAAGCTGTCTTTGCACAAGTCACTGACGTTACGCCGTGTTGCTTCGTCGATAAATCGAAAAACAGTGGTTTCGTTGTACGACGTTAACTGTGCCATTACCGCAGCCTTTGCGATCAGCACAAATAACGTGCTGAGCCACATCTTTACCTGGAATTCGTAAGTGTTTTCAGGTAGCTAGCTTTTCACTAGCATCTATATCTCGACTGCACCTCAATAACGACAAAACTACTTATCTGAATGAACGAAAGTTGAATGAATGAATGCAGCAGTAAACAGCAGGAAACAAATAAACTCTGAACTGTAAAAAGCTTTCTCTTCATGTGCTGGGTTTTAATCCAAGAACATCACGCTAGTACGAGAGTGGCACGCAGTAAAGTAAACGTCAGAGTACTTGGATATGGCACGAAAAACCAGTGAATTTGAGCTTTCATTCGAGTTTTGGCTGCGAAAGTATTTAAGATCCTTATGACTCGGAATTGAAGCCGTTGATAATATTCGAAATAAAGGAGGTGCTTTCTACTTGTAACGGAATTCAGTAATAAACTTTCTATACACTCATTTATTGTGGTCTTGAATTGACCACTAAAGTATGACTGTAATAGCCGGCCAGTTAATCGACTTCTAAACCTTCTAAAAAGCATATATCTCGTCAGAAACCTCCTTTAGCTAATCCTGTAAAGTTTCATCCGTGAGTACTTTAAACCCGTGAATTTAGAACAGAACAACATGAATTACTCATGAATTATTTGGTTTCAAAAAATATTACAGGGCTGTAATTTATAGGAAACAAAACAGCGGATGCGATTCCATTCAGCAATCTGCAGCAATCTGAGGCAAGAAGTATTCAGTCTGCAGATGAGCGCTGACAGGAATTTTGGACTGAAATCTGACCTCGCGGCATTAAAAAATTTACAGTTTTTCAATGTTATGTCATAAATTTTTACTCACAGATGATCATTTCCTCTTAGTCATTGCTTCAGTGTTCAGCTACCATCACTTTCTTCCTTTGAATTTGTTTCAGTTGTGGATGCCAAATTTATTCGCTACTTCAACTAACAAACTTACTGCTCAAGTATTGATTATAAAATATGAACCCCATGATCGTGAATCATTTCTTCGACGATATGCTCAAATCCATAGAAATAATAAGGACAGAAATTGCCAAAAACGATAAGAATCATCACAAATTGAAAAAACGATAATGTTCGACAAAATTAACAGCGGTATTTGATATCGGTCTTAAATGCAGACAGACAAAAGCGCTGATACAACAACTACAATCATCATCGATAGCTAAAACAGTGTGCCTCGACCAATTTCGAAATAAGACGAGCTCTGCTCGAGGGTTCCCATCATCGATAAGCAACAAAATTCACTTGGGATGTGAATTTCAGAAAATATTAAACACAAAACGAAACGTTCCTTTCAGATAGACGTTATGTGACTATCAACAACGAAACGAGATAAGCAACGTATCGAAAGATAGTTGAAGAAATGTGCGGGAAAGACAACTCGACGAAGCATTTCAATCAGCAAACACACAGCAAAACGACAACTCTCATGCTTTCGATTCATCATCATTCTAAGGAAAATTTTGATGAAAAGAATTACACATCCAGCACGCTCTTAAGAAAGTGTACAGAGAGGACTTTGGTAGGGATTGGAATGGCGGAATATTTGCAATGTTCCGATCAAAAATTAAAAATCAACTGCTTGCTTAAAAATTGTCCGAATCGGATAGTTCAGGTCAAAAATGGAATCCGATAATAGACAGTGAGATCACCCTAACTGCAATGAGAGAAAATGGCTGAAGAAAAGAAAGCCTTTTTGCATGATCACAGACGGTTATGTTCGTATAAATGGAGAAACGTGCCAAAGCAGCTGATGCGATATATCCGCTCAACTGACCGACCGATTTCACAACGTACAGACATATAATACAATACCCTAACGCTGATCAATTTTGCTAAATTGCTTCACAGAATCGCATCACACTGCGAAAATGTTGAGATATGCACGCTTGTTAGAGGTTCTAGTGTACTGCTTACTGCGACTGTATCGGCTGTGAAACGAATTGCTTCTCGCTGGTACCGTTCATGCATCGAGTGGTTCAGTTCGTGAGATGCGGCTAACTCATTCCGATATGTCTCCACGCTTAAATTGTGGCTTTGCGAATGTTTTGTTCCCTCAGATGTGTATGCTGACATATTTTTTATACGTTCCACGAGTTTGCGATGTGAAAATGAGTGAATGAGTGGATAAATAAATGCGAAGAAATAAATTAAATAAACGATACTTGAGTGTGCTAGAAATTTGCATGCATTGCCGTCTTAATCCATTAGTCCGTAAAAAGTTGCTTATGAGTCGTTAACTGTAATTTCGTGGGAGTGGTGCATGCGGCCAGATGAATGACACTGTGAAGGCGTTACTCTTTATTCTTTAGTTTTCATAGGTGGACTGAAGCTAAGGCAAAGCAAACGTAACAGCGCATAATCGTGTCAACTCAGTTGTTAGGCTTCTCCAATTGCTGCAGTGATCCAACCGCTCTATAAAATCTTTTTTATTGCAGCCGAAAAGTGCAATGCGGAAATCGCTTAAAAATGGATGCGAATTTTCGCCACTTTTAAGTGCTCTCAACTCTCTTCAAAGCAATATAGGAAAATCATCCTCCATAATACAATGAGCACGTTTCATTACTGAATCAGATCAACTTCGCTAGCTGCCGATCTGAAATTGTCACATAGCTTCATAATCTACGATAAAAACGGACACACGCACGTGTAACACATTGCCGCAATACACTTTGAGAACGCAAACTGCGAAAGCACTCAATAAAAATGAGAAGAATCACTGAATCGCCATCTAAAGGAGCGATTTAACTTCACAGCGTTTCATTTAGACTGCGTTATAAACACAATAATTCAATGAGTTGCGAGCAGCGATAAACCACTGCGGAGTCAAAATTTTGCATAAATTCATCTGTTTGATTAACCCGAATTGGCCCACCATCTGAAAAAGCATTTCCGGATCGAGTAAACGATTAACGAACGCCGCGTTTGTTTTGAATTTGCGAATGCAAATAAATTCCTGAAGTCCGACTCAGCAATCGCTCATCACTTATTCTTAGGTTTCATTACAAAATGAAACTTCCTTACTTCACCCCACATAACATTAATTTCTGCATACACTCAGTTTGCGAAATGTATGGATGGTACAGATAGGGAGTGATACTAGTATAAAATTATACGGATGGTATATGTGGACAGGTGTATATCGAACAGATCGTACTGATGAAAGACTATGCAGTGAGAACGCTTATTTGAGACAGCAGAGAAATAAAGAAAGAGGACGCTTTTTTGGGATAGTGAAAAGAAGAAAGAAAAAAGAGAACTGAATACACACCTCCTCCCCCCTCCTCCCCCCCCCCCTTATTTAAATTTCACTTTCCAAGTTCGAAACAACATAATGATGATATAGTATCTCTTTTAGCGCACTGAAAACGAGCGATGACGATCGTTGCCTCATTCAAGCAGATTCTTTTGAGCGGATNAAATTTCACTTTCCAAGTTCGAAACAACATAATGATGATATAGTATCTCTTTTAGCGCACTGAAAACGAGCGATGACGATCGTTGCCTCATTCAAGCAGATTCTTTTGAGCGGATCCTTAATACTTCACTCAAAGCGAAATTCTTCAGAAACATACACCAAGTTTAACACAGATATCTAAATAGTGTTGCTTGATGATTGATTATTTTCCAGTGTTCAAAGTTATCTTTATAGCAATATGATCTAAGAATACGTGCTGAAAAAGTATAAGCAGCTACATATAGCAAATGTAATAAATCAATATCACCACGAGAAGGGTTGAGGTGATTTTATGGAAATAGAGAAAAAGCATAAGTAAACAACAGAAATAATATAAGTAAATAACAGAAAACAGCCAGTAAAAGAAGTGTGAAAAGGGGACGTGCTAAATAATGGGGCAAAAATGCAACGCACGAAAAATGGGACATTGCAATGTTAGTGAAAAGAGATCACTCATATTCGTTTATGAGAGGTGGTGAATGACGGGGAGAGGGAAGTGACATTAATATTCCACTTATGTGCTCACTGACCACTAGCTGCGATATGACCATCACCGTCCAGTGGACGGACACGGCCAATAGGGAAGACGCGCAATTTATAGTATATCAGTGAAATTGTGCCTCTATTACCAGGCATTAAAATACTAGTGCTGCGTTGCAAACAGGTCAAAGGCGATAACACAGTGTCGAAGTTAGATGTAATAATGAACGAATTTTCCGGCATACATTCTTTTCCGGAACGGAACGAAATCTGTTCAAAGTTACTCATGAAACGCTTTCAGAAACAGAATATATTCCAAATAGGTATGAAGCTTACAATCAGTTTACAATAGATGCAAAACAAGTATTCGTAAATAACATGAACGAGATGGTAGCAAGTTTACGTAGTAATCACCGGACACATAAACGTTGCCAACTAGCACGTAAAATAGATCGCAGATCATCGACACACTGAAACGCAATTTCAACAGAGGTCTCAGAAATCCTTTTGAGTGATACAAGTAATGAAACGGCTCACCACTGCGAGAAGACAGCTTATCAACTGTTATTTAAGAATTTCGTTCACTGATAGGAAAACTGACCAATTTCCGCACAAACATTTCACTCGCAACCATTAACCACTAATAAAAAATAATTGTTACATTTCGATAGGAACTATACGCTCGAAAGCATATATTCTCAATAAGTATGATGGTACGTTTATAACAAAACATGGCAGTGATAAGGAATAAATTATGCGCTGATAGATCATTGATGAAAACGAAAGGAAATTTGGTGCAGAGAAATGGTGGATTAGATGAAGGACACTCGTTCAACTATCTCCTCGTCACTGTCTTGTGGGCAGAGGATCAAATTTGGAGGAAGAACCAGTTCCGCCTCCTTCAAAGACGCCTCTTGCATGCACTTGTTAAGTGATGCGATATGCGAACGATGTGCATCTGCGGCATCACAGTATTTATATGCGCTTTTCTTCGCACAAACTATACGATGCTATAACATCACCTACGTCAGTTTATTGAGCCACAAGCCATATTAGCACACATATATGTGCATCTGTGTATATGTGTA
>JAARMF010002557.1:0-11631 GCA_022844705.1 Toxascaris leonina
GTGAAGGAAGGGGAGAGGAAGGATGGTATGAACAATGCGATGATGTGGGCTCTTTTTTCCCAAACTGTGGCCTTTTCAAAGCGCGATAATCTGCGAAAGAAATTCTCTGAGTGTATTCTTTTGTTCGGTGTTTATCGGTCACGGCCGCTGTGATTTATGAAAAACGTTGTTAACATTAATTTTCTTTTAATTTATGATATGAACAAATAGTGAGTTATTCTCGGAGTTTATAGTATTAGGCAAAAGTTGAAGCTTTTTCTTAGAGTTTGGATAAAGCAATTCATTTGCGTGCTGATATAGTGACTCCAGTTGAGTACTTCTTTTCCTGTTTATTATCTGTCTTATTTATTGAGTCGGTTTTTGGGTGGTTTATTGGCTGCGTGCTGGTTGTCCCTCGTTGAATGATTGTTGACACTGCACTGAGTCCTAGTTGTTTTATTGGGGTTTCTTGATGCACTTATTCTTTGAGTTTATTGTTATGAAGACTTCCTCTTTTTGGGAGGAAGTCAGCAATATTTACTGAGTATCTAAGGGTCAGAAACAAAGGAGAAAAGGGTATCACAAGAAAAACCGTGCGGGTTATTGCTTCCGATCGATCTGCTGCCTTCTGTGCGCGCCAACGTTCCCGGTCAGCCTGACGGCTCGACCGCCACCTCTGAACGCCTGTCGCGCTTCGCTCACCAGCTGATCACCGCTCCAACGTCCTCACCACGACCGGGCCTACGCCAACTGATACCTCACGAGTACTGACTCGTCCACTAATACTTCACGACCACCGACTCGTCCAGCAATACCGCCACTCGCGATCCAGCAACACCACCGCTTCAGGCCACTTAGTACGCCCAATGCCAATTGCTCCTTGCGTTCAGCAGCGGAGCTACACGAGTTGCGCTTTTGACACTTGTGCGCACAATCTCAAACTTTGGTAATTGAACCTTTAATAGACGTGCCGTAGTTACAAAGCATAATGACGCACGGAAACTGACACAACAAGACGATCCAACAAGTGAGCGAACAAATGACAAGGCAAGACCGACAACACATAAGATACAATGCTCTCTCACAAATTTGCCACCAGTGTGCACATCACCAAACGCCATTAGTGAAGGGCCGGCAATGGGAAGGGTTCGAACCCTTTAGCCCCTCTCATCCCGTTTCTACAAGAACCACTCTTGGTGGTGGTTTTCCTCGGTCACTGCTAACCAAAAGGCCCATCGAATAGGCAAGATCCAGAAGGGCTCCAGAACTGCCGCAACACAGCGACGGAGCAAAATCCATGCCCAATAGCACAACGAACATCACGAAACAACAGCTATACGTTGCCACCAGCAGGCGCCCAGGACGAAGATGGAAGAGTCAAGCCCCAGTCGGCCGCATTCCGAAATCGCCCACCAGTACCGATGCCTCATCGTTATATCCATCGCTAGTCGCATTCTTGCCTCCTTTTACACCCTCTTCTAGTGCCTCATAATATAGCCTTTGTTAGATTCGAACTACTGATCTGTTTTGACTGCTCTCTTTGTTCATCTGAAATTTGCCCTTTTTTTGGCACGCAGTCTTTGTCACAGTAATCGATTAGAAACATGCTTTTTTTTATCCCGTGGCTGGCTGTATCCCTCGGCGGCTTTCTAACCACACATTACGATCCCATTATATATACTTCGCGACTTATCGCGACAATTGTTCTCTGTTTGACTGCTTTTATGCTAGCTTGATGGCTTATTGGTGTTCCAATCGCCTTCGCTGGTGGTTACTGATTGCGAGTTAGAGTAGCTTTCATCTGGCTTGGACCGTTGGCCAAATGATCTTGTTGAGAAGGGCTATGTGTGTAAACGGTAGGAAAAAAGAGCTGTGCAGGTATTTATGGATGTTTATTGCAGGTACGTATTGAGGATGATATAGTAATCTGGGCGAAAGGCAACGAAATATTGAATGATGTGCCGAGAACGGTAGAGGAGATCGAAGCATTCATGAAGAACTAGATTCGTTATCACTGCTTGCGTCAATTCGAATTGATCTTGTGATTTGCCGTTTTATCGGGATGATTGATGTAGTTGCTGTTCATCGAAGCTTTGCGCTATCGATGCTCTATATATAGTTGTTGAAGTGTTTAGATGTCAGTTTAATGGTTAGATGTATGAATACTGGTGATGGCAGTATTGATGTCAGTTGTCTTTCAAGGTTCTTCGATGCGACTTCTGAGTGCGTGGATTCTATAAGAGGAATATCCCGCATCGTATATGTTCCTGACCGATTATGCTGTCAAGAAGTCACTTGGGATTTCCGCGACTTTGTGAAAGAGGAGAGAAAGGAACTAGAATTTTAGCGGCTATTTGAAGAGGAAAAGAGGGATTTTTGCATGTACTGAGGAAGGGAGGAAATAGATTACCCATAACCGTCCGTCGTTTATTATAGCTTATCGAAGTGAAATTGTAGTAAATGAATGCCGAGAGAAAAGGTTTCATTTCTTGAAACTTTGGTCACTAATGAATGAAGCTATTGATTTGTTTGCCTTAAAGTCTGATGGTAGTATAATGCTACGAGAATTTTTCTGTTCATTGAGGACATTGATAGTGATGTTGTATTAAGTTGTGCTTGGCCTAATTTCAAGGTCATACTGTTTGTGGAGTTTATTAGGAGTCGGTATCGGAATATTGAGTCGAATTGGAGTCTTTGAGGTAGTTAATCAACGTATAGCTAACATTTGTAGGTTGATCATATTCTGCCACTATGATATATGCCATAGCTGTATTCGCATCTGTAAAATGTTGCTTGATGTATGCATATGCTGTATCCAATTGAATTGTTCATATGAAATCATGCCTTTTCGATATTCACTTTACAGATTGTTCTTTCATTTGCTGCATTTTCAGTTGTGTTTTATAAATTATCTATAAATGATAGGGGGTCGATTTCTGAATTTGTGTTGTTGGGCGAATTGATTTTATTGAGTTTTATTTCTTTATTGCATTCATTTCATGCTTTCTTTTTCCGGATGCTTCATTTTAATTGGGATCTTTTTTCCAGTGGGATTTGAGGGGAGAGAGGAGGAATGAGGAGGAACATGAAGCTGAAATGCCCGTTAAGATCTGTGCACTAATTTGGTGAAGGAAGAAAGGACTAGCTAAACAACCACAGGTGTACCCATTTACGCTTTTATTGTCATAGTGCCATAAAATTTGAGGTGAGAAAAATCGGAATGAAGGAATGAAGCAGTGAAAGATGATGAAATTGAAGAAGCCTTGGTAGGACTCTTATTATGCGACTGGTAATAATCGGGCATCGAATAGCGATGGCGGAGGGATACCGTTGTCATGGTCGTTTTTTTTGGCTGTCATGAGGTAGTTGTGTCTGCGGAGATCCTTCTTTGTTACATGTGCATTTATAATTGCCTCCATGATGATGTACATCAAGAAGAGGTTGTGTTTATGCGTTTCGCATCACCTATCTCTTTTTATATAGCCCAATTAATTTTATAACGAAATTCTGTGCAAATAAAGATGCATTCAGTTATAACGAAATAAAGATACAGTGAAATAATTCTCACCAGATTGCTATCCCCAAATGAGGCATTTTAACTCATTAAACAAATGGTCGGGAATTTGTTGTTGTCGTTATCTCTTCACTCAAGAGATAAAGCTAGAAGAATTCATAGAGAGATTCAATTCAACAAACGATGTGAACCACAAAGATAGAGGATTACTTTTCTTTCAATGGAAAGAAAAACCTTTAGTTGGAGAACAAGTAGAGACGGCTGAAAAAGGGGGTTAAATTTCTTTAAAATCTATTTAAGTGGGAAATAATTTTTCTGCAAGTGAATGCATCACTTCGCTTGACAATCTTCACCATAATTTTGAAGCAATGCTTCTTCACGGTTGCTTTTTTTTCTAGGTCGCATAATGTAGCTAATCTTATAAGCGAATCTATTCATGTTTATTGATCGCAAATTGTTCGACATTTTCCGAGAAATTTTCATCGCGAAGAATTTATAAATAATGAAGCAGGGATTGAATTCGTTTCAAAGCATACAAATGAGCTAATAATCAGCTTAGCTGAATGCTAATAATGGATATTGTTTTTGTTGAGTTTTTCATAAGAGTGACTTTCTATCGAATTCCTCTCGCTCATTTCTATCTAAAATCCGAATTCTTTTGCAAATCGCAAATGTCAAAACAATAAAAATTCCACTTATCATATTTTATATTTTATAATATTTTCAATATAATTTTCAAAAAATTTTCTCGAGGTTTTATTGTTTTTCAAATCCTTCAAGTCAATACTAATCCTTCAACGATGTTCTTTGTTAGATCGTGATTCTTTTCATGGATCTGAGTATTTTCCTCCTGTAAGGTGTCTCATAATTCCACTTAAAATAATTCTGAAATTACGATGAATATTTAGTGGGCATTATCATTTTCTGTTATTTTTTCCATCGTTATTCTTCGTTCTTCTTGTGCGTCTTTTATTGTTCTTCTGGAGACAGATCGTTATGGATGGATATCGTGTGGAATGTCGTCGTGGAGCTATCTGTTGAAGCAATGACAGCACGTTGATTAACGACGTCTAAGGTATCTAAGACTAATTTGAGTGTCGCATGGTTTATCCGTTTCGATGGATTCAGTTGCTTATCAAGTTGTTCTGCACTGTGAACATTCCACTAACACAAAGGACTTCCATAAATATACATTTTTCGATATTATTATTTCTTTGTAACAGACATAGTGCCGAGTGGACAAGCTTGTTCTTCGCACAATTTTCCACCAGTTGACCAATGACCATTGGAATTTCGGATTAAAATCATCGCAATGCGCCTTTTCGTCTGTGGATTTGGATGATTAACGAGATAATCTAATCGAAGGGAGCTATTCTTTGCAAATGCTCATTGCTGCAAATAAATGATCATACAAAACGCAGACATGCTTAGCAAATAGCGAAACAAAAAAAAAAAAAATTGCTAAAAAGGTTGTTCGTTTCTATAGCGCAAGCCAATCAAGTCAGTAAATTCAAGAGAATAACGAACATACATAACGAGCTGCATTTGTTGCGTTCGTTCCACTAGCACCACAGTCTTTTAGTTCCTCATCTAGCAGTTCCTGAGTGGTGGATTTATAAAGGATAGTGACGAATAAAATCCATCATTATCCATCGGACGTTTATTCAAGTCTGATAGTGATTTATCGTCTATCAATTTGTTAGCGCATTCATTTCTCCTCATTTAATGTTCTTGATGCTAATAGCTTTTACATGATTGATTTTAATTATTAAAAAAGCCGAATTTTTAACAAACAAAGAATTTTGCTAGAAAGTATTTGATGAGATCATTTCTTTGAATTGCATCATTTAAAATGCGATAGTTTCTGTGGGAAAATTTCCAGAAAATTTGATGAACGTAGTTGTGCTCATTACATTGGGGTCGCCCTAATTTCATCATCCCATTAATATTTGTTCCTCACTCGCTATGCCAATGATTGGACTGGCTAACGATCAAGAGAGCACCGGTGACCATTATGCATCAAGGGCGGTCCACTCGAGTGTTGAATATAAGGGCCATCCGCTAGACAGTGAACGGTAGAAGTGGTAAGTACGGTTGAAAAGATGACATGTATGAGTGACCGCTAAAGGATGGAGGCGCTTAAATGAGGTAAACTGACGATTAAACTTCGGTAAACATTTGAACGATAGGTAAACATTTGAACAAGTGTTGCGGAAGCAACGATGAATCAATTATGATGTGAGTCCACTCAATGAGTACTACCCAACCATCGATCTGTTATAGCCCATATAATGAGTGTGTGACCTCGGCTCGTCCCCTCACCTGCCATCAATTAATGGCACTATTCTCATATATGAGTGCTCATTTTAGGATCAGCGTATGTCTGCCTAATGGTAAAGTCGAAATGTTCTATTCTATAAGCGATTCTATGCTAGTTGAATGTTGTAAGAATAGGAAAAGCAAAAATATTGAGTATCTATGGCAATATTTCTTATATTTTGCTTCATATTTTCTCGCATCGTGCATATTTCCTATCCGATTAATTTTTGTTTACCCTATTTGCCCTAATCCCTGTCTTAATTATATTTCTGATTGAAACCTCACTATTGTAAAATATATTTATTGAATTTTTTCCTATATTCTCTATGTACCCGCTTATTTTACTAGGGAAATGTGCAGAATTTTTACTTGTGATTAAATTTCTTCAATAAATTTTCAATGCTTTAATAAGTGCATCGATTTAATCAGTACATAGGTGCGCTTATCATACGCTTATCAGTGACTATTTAACGTTGATCATTTCTTTTCCAGCATATCCATATAGTTGAAGGCTCATAGATTTTAGCAGCAAATTCATCTCCAACTTCTTTCTTACAAAAAACAATGAATATTAATAATGCTTTGAAAATTATTTTCTCTTTTTATCTCATGAACGAGTGAGTTAGAGACTAGAAGTAGAAAAACATAGAAAAAGAGATAGAATAAAACAGAATAGAAAAGAAAATAATGGAACAGTTTTATTGTCAGACTGTTGAGAGAATTTGTTCGATTCAGAGAAATATGAATCGAACACTTACTTATCTTAACTGTTTATTCAATAACTACTTTAGGCTACTGATGAAAATTCGTTTTTTTTTGCTGGCGGATTTGATCAATTGATCAATCGATTAGTCGATTGATCGATTTATTGGTTCATTGATTTATTGATCGATTGGTTGGTTGGCTAGCCTAAGGAACTATTTTCATAAGCTATCCACCATCGATAACAATGAAAAATGAATGCGAATTTCTCATCTCATTTGCATTTCATTTCAATTAGCTACTTTTTACTGAAATAGAAAAGTTTCTTTCTTATAGACTAAAAATTTTTGATAAACCAACTCATACAGTTGCACATTAGCATATATTCGCTGTTTTCATATTTTCTTGTTAATAATCGAAAGCAAAAAAGTCCGAAATTCATCTATAGAAACTCAAAAATATCCAGAAAGGTCATAATTTCTTTGAATTTTATTGGCAGATGGTCGATCGTATATCTATCGGTCATTAGAAGTCGACGATCCGGATTATTAAAATTCAATGGATATTTTAGCATCGAAATTGGATCGAATGTTGCGTGGCGATTTTTTGTTACGTCCTAAGCGATCCCATGGAATATTTATCACTATTTATCACTGATATCAAATGATAAGCCTCTTTTTGAAAAAAGATTGATAAAGTCGAGTGTCGTCGAGAGATGCTAAGAAGATCGATCTTACATGTGGAGGAAAATTTAAAACTATAATAGACCAAAACCGACTTGCGATGATGTTTCCGATCCATCTTCTTCTCATGTACCCAGCACTGGACAAATCCAATTCGGTCTCATTGGGATTTTAAATCTGAACGCTTCAGATGCTCCATAACACTAAGATATACATATGTTTTATTTTAATTATTGCAAAGAACAGTTTAAGGGGCTATATGAAATCCCTTCTCCTTCTTCCTCTTCTCTCTCTCATATAAAATATTGTTCTTGTAAGAAGGGAGGTATTTTTTGCGATGTAAACAAGTATCACCTGAAATAGCTCACAATTGACGGGGTTGTTTACGTAGCGGTGCTTTTGAGCTCGAACTTAACGGTTCGCATCTTATTGCTTTCCAAAGGAGATAGATATTCGATCCGGTCATGAAATTTGATATCGGTATCGGCAAAAATTTTTGAGTTCTCCGAATAACTCTAGTGATGCCTTCGATTATCGGTACGATTGAAAAAAGGATGCGCTGAGCAAAATTTTCATGAAACTTCCTACCGGATTTGAAAAATCATTTTTATACGCGTTATAGCAAGCATTTGCAATTTCTGGTCCGGTAAGTTCCAGTTAGTTCAACCCATGTGCTGTTGAATTCATAGCAGTAGGTCTCAATGACTGGGTAAAATGTCAACCGTAGTGTGATCTTTCACCAACATTTATCACTCTATCAAAGTCGAGAGAAATTACGAAACTTGAAAGCACGCCAAAGTATGTATATATTTTATGACTATTTGGACTCTTTTCCAATATAAATTATGGAGTCTTTTGTTGGTTTAACAAGCAATGAGAATAGTTGTTATTTTTTGAGATCTCATGTGACCGGTTGGTCTAACTTGCAAAAAAAATCCAGAGCTCAGTTGCAAAAAAAGTGCATATTCTTTCAGATTCTTTTGCACGTTTCTGCATTTGCTTTCATTTTATTTATTCAGTTATTTATTCATTTATTGTTTGCTTATTTATTTATTTATTTATTTTCTATAGGAGTACTCCGATCCACTTTCAAATTGGTTAACTCATAATTTGTTGTAATTGTTTGTTTTTTGTTGTAATTTTTGTAATTAAAAGGAAGTGTAAAAAATAGACCGCATTAACGGAAAACACATACGGATGCTTCGTGAAATAAGGTCTACTTTCATCTATCTCTGACTGTATGCTTGAGGTTTAGGCTGTACTTTAATTGATTTTATTATAATCAACATAACACACATTACGAATAAATGTCTGCTCGGTTCGCTTCCGATTCCGCTTAGTTGAAGTTACATGGACGCTTGAAGGTTAGAGCTTGGTCTCGTTTCTTGCCCTTTGGATGTTGAAGAGTCGATTCACCGTTGTTGCGCTTAAGAGCAGAAGTGGGACTTACCTCACTGCCGTCATCCTGATGAAGGTAACGGTAGAAATGGCCCGGTAGGACGGAGTTAAAGAGTACGATCGGAAGCCTCTTTCAACCTATTGCGCAACAACCAATGCAAAACGATGAATGAAGTTTTTTGCTATATTGCGTAATTTAGCTCAATTTTAACATCAGAATATTATTTGTTAGCATTGCTAAATGCAACTCCGCTATTGACCAATCATAAAAGTATCACTTTGAGATTAGGGATTAATGAGAGAGGAGGGGGGGGGGGAGGGGAGGGGAAGAAAGGCAGAAAGAGAGGGAGGATTCTCCACAAAATTCGCATATTCGTAAGGCTATGTAAATTTATTTTTCATATAAAATTCCCAATTACAGTGCTACAAAATTATATAAATGTCGAATTCCGTCAAACTTTGAGGTGATTTTTGAGAGAAATTCCCTCAGTGTACAGTACGAGGAAGTCGATCTGAATGACACTTCTTTATGCGCAATTGAAATGATGATTATAGTCGTTACTGTAGAGTGTTGAACAATTAGTCCTCATCTAGTGGCGTAGATACAATTGTATTTATTTTTATTTTTTTAATTGAAAGCGACCTCGACGTTTGGCAAATCTTCACACTCGAATACTTAGAAAGTGAAATTCTTTGAAAGAGCACCTTATTAAATGCGTGGCGAAGTTTATTGGTTAAGAGAGGGGGTGGGAGGAAGAAAGAGAGAGAAAGAAAAGAAGAGTGAGAAAGAGAGAAGCATTCTAAGATTCAGTGCTTCGTCTAAATCCACTTATGCGCTCATGTAAAGGTCAAACTAAACAAAAGATGAGAGAACTCGAAAAGGGTACTACTAGACGATTGACTATTCGTTTTTAGAGGGAGAGAGAGAGAGGGAGAGAGAGAGCTGGTTTTGCCTATCAAATTTTTATTGCTTTATGTATTGAATTTTTTTTTAGTTGATAAATGACGATGACATAAGAAAATAATTCATTCTTCCCTCAGCAATTTACAGCCGTTGCAATTAAATGCGTTCCATTTCATTGCAATTATGAGTGATGCGATTGAACACAATCAATGCAGAATTTTACCGATTTGCAATAGATATAAAAGAATAATATGTATTACGATTGTTTATTGTTATAAACATTGGGATGCCCCGAATCAGATAGAGATATTTATATTGACGTTTCGGCTCATTGAGCCATGATCGTAATAACAACCCTCAAACTTGGGTAGTTAAACCTCAGCGAGCCGAAACGCCATTATAGACATCTCTATCTGATTCGGTGCATCCCAAGGTCTATAATAACAAACGATCGTAGTACATATTATTATTATTATTATTACCCACTTGAAAAGCAACAATGTCGTCGAGGAGACATAAAATATTTGAATTTTTAGTGTTTGTTATTCGAAATACAAAACTTCTCGAAATGAGTGAATTTTTTGGTGATGTCAAGGAAAAAAGCTGAACGATATTTATAAGTTTCTCAAAATTTTCAGAACAAGTTCATTCAAACAGAAAGAGTTTCATTAAGAAATGAAGGGTGGATGGAAATTATCCGAAATACACGATGAATGACCTTTGAAATTTTCGCCAATCATGTCAATTTTTTTGTGAGGCAATCATTTATAGACGAAATGATATACGTTGAATGTGTAGTCGCAATGTTCAACAAATTAAACCATCATGAGCGCTTTTTATTCGAATCTATTATCCAATTATCTGCTTCTCATCAGCTTGTATAAATAGATAAATTTTTCTAATATGACCATAAAATTCATTTTCTTCGATTCCGATCGTTAGCTATCTAACTGAAATGAACAAATTTTCAAGCGAATCATTTCAATGAGTTTTGCAGCTATTCCTAAATGCTAGGTTATATTCAGCAAATCAGATGCGTGAATTTTTGCCTTTTTTTAGCGACTGAATGTGATTATTTCACGTCTAATTCTCTCGAAATGTTAACTCTTCTTTTCGATTCGAAACCACGATTAAATTAGAGAGCACCGTTGAATAATAGTTGATCTGCCATTGAATAATAAATACCTCATAGATTATTCGAATGAACCACCTGCTGAGTAAAAATTGCAACGATCCATTGCTCCAATCTAGAGATGAATAAAATCGCTCAACTGCGAATCTCAATTCATATTTGCAGCAAAGATTCATTTTCTTTTCTCCTTTCGATGCTCGTTGCATCGTGCGTTTCATTGAAGAACGTCCTATTGCTTACTTGTTTATTCAGTCACTAAATTATGCTAATGGTATTAAACTTTGAAAACTCACTTGATGACACCCACAGATATCGAAGAATTCTTCACATAATAATGAAAAATTTCGCCAAGAATCTCTCTACCTCAAGACACAGCCACCTCATATTATACCGAAAAAGTTGGAGATCTCCAATAAGGGACCAGCGTATCATTTGCAAAAGAAAAACAAATACTGATAAGTTAGAAACGAAAGTCTTCGTCGAAAATCGAAATGAATCTTGCTGTTAAATGAAGTGGTAGATAAGTTATTCCATTGAAATTTGACTTGTTTCATATTGCTATCTCATATAGAATCTTTTGATTGCTGAAGATGGTCGATGAATACTCTCCAGAGGAGGAACAGTGTGCACTATGTTATGCTTCGACGACGGCGAGAGAACTTCAATAGGTGCTAGATCTAGTCTCTATTCACCTTTTTTATTAGGGTAATTTTCTCGATCGTATTTATCCTTAAAAAAAAGCACTCAAAAAAAATTTCAAGTTTAAGCATAAATTTTCGCGTCAATAGTTCCGAAAAAAAAGCGTTCACTGTATGAGATTACCTTTTCGTTGTCTCGTTGCATCGCCAATCACCACTCATCATACTCGTTTCGAATTGTCTTTCTCTTGGTGAGTGGCTTTTTATTAAATATTCGACTGGTATAGGATATAAATAAAAAATAATTATCTCTTGTGATCAACTAATTATGTCTACGCCAATTTGAAAGAATATATATATAT
>JAARMF010002559.1:12038-26475 GCA_022844705.1 Toxascaris leonina
GGGGGGGGGGGGGGGAGGAAGGAGGTCTAGTTGTTTGTTGAATAGTGTAGGGAGGACGGCAGGATCAGCGCTTCACTCTTCTACCTCAATTCTCTCTGTGGCATATCATTCTAAGGCTCCTCATTCACCTCCGTCATTGGGCGCATTTGAAACGCAATTGCATAGCGCGATGCAACCATTTGCGCACAAATCGCTCAAAAATGCTTTCATTAAAGATTGCAAAATTAGAGACGAGCTTTAAGTGCGTTGCCCACTCAGTAAAGCAGCATTATTTCAGCTGGCCGCAATTACTTCCGCTCAACGAACCGAATACGAGGGTTGATGTTCTGTGTTCATTGCCTTTATATTTAGTGAACTCTTATTGCACTATTGCCCTTTCTGATCGTGTGACGCAATTCGTCGACAAAATGTGCTCTAATCTCAGCTTTCAATTTTTTTTTCTGTGATAATGCTGCTGAATGATTGTATTATCTGAATTATTCTTGTTTACTCTTACGGTCGGCGTCACCGATTATTTATTTCATCATTTAATGAGTAGCCTCATTGATTTTTCGTTTTCGTGGCTAATGCAGCACTATACCACGCTGAATCAGTACTCATGTCACGATAATTGCTGTCCACCTTTTATTCCAGATTGCAATCACAGAGTAACTCCAGCTCATTTTCTAAGCGCCTTACACACAACTTTTCCGCGCCTATTGTAACTTCATAGATTTTCTTTTGTGCATTATCTCTCGAAGGAAGTTTATGCAAATTGTTTGAGATAGTCTTGTCATTGCACAATTTAAGTGCAGTAATGGCGAAGCGGATCGCAAAATTTGGCATTTACGCAGGATGAAATGGAGCACAAAATTTATGTATTTTCGTAGTGTATGACTGTCTCTATGCGATTATAACAATTTTGGACCAGACATTATCAGATCTCTGAAGTGCGAAAAGTTGTGAGTGAATAATCCTAATTGTTGGCTTGTCATGCTATGGTTCGCATGTCGTTTGAGTTAAAGGTCATACGTTCACCTCTCTGCGAGATAACGGTGAGACATCAAATAGGAGCGGCTGACTGGCAGGTGGATTTATCAATCGAAAAGTTTGCGGTCATGTGCAATTTATTAGCCACTCTAACGTAAATGCACCACACATGTTGTTTGGCAACCTTCCAAATGACCTCTACACCATTCGTGATTTAAGTGCGTGGATTTGCGATCATTTGTCACCTTGCAATTACATCGTTGAATTGGTTGCTACAGCTGTTACGAAAAGCAGTCTTATATTGCGTTTCTCTACAACAATCCCCGCACGGATGCACATATGTTCATGGTTTGAATGCGTCGTTCTGTACATATGAGACTGTACTTCTTTGCATCGTGTGACGTGTACAACGTGAATTTATATTACTCTCTTTATACATATATCCACTAGCTGTCAATATCATTTTCATATTGAAATGTAATCTCAGTTATATTCAAATAGTTATTCGTTCTCCGATTGTTGTTCCATTGAGAGTATCCACTCAAAACGAGCGCATTCACTTAAGCGATAAAGGGTTTCAAAAAATAAATGTGCCACTTCATTGTTCATCACATGTATAAGCCGGGGAATGTGCTACCAGTTGATCTTCCTCAAGCATTTCCCAAAAACATTTTCACTACTTCTTTTCCTTCCTCGCTACTTATTATGTGATACAGCATAATAAAAATGTTATATTTCTTTCATACATATTCTAACATCTTGTACATATTCATTGCTACAATGAAAGTGATGAATTGAGCGGATAAAACAATATGGGAAAGGGAGAGAGAGGATGAGAGAGAGGAAAGAAAAAAAAAGCGGATGAAATCGTGTAGAAGAAGGAAAGCCGCATGTGACAATGAAAAGGGCCCCACATATAATTCAATTCATGGAAACACAAGATAAATTTAACAGACGTAAAAATAGAGCAGTTTTTAGGGGTTTCTGAGGACATTCTTAGGGATATTGGTGAAATATTTTACATTTTTACAAAAAAAAAAAAACAACGGAAACAAAGCAGATAAATACATTAAATCAAATGAATCAAATCAACGATTCTTAATCAATCAAAAGAATCGAATAGACTAATAAACAGTGAAACATTTTACGCTTTAGGATTCATGCTGCTTATTGCATGAAGTATCTCGTTGTTGGTGATTTCTCACTTATCTCCATACATATATTATCGTATCTATTCATCTATAAACCCAGTTCATTCTCCGTACGCTATTTTTCTAGTACATGTCAGTTTTGAGAAATCTCAAACAGCAATAAGTATCACCTCAAATATGTGCCTGTTCTCGTTGATCGTCAAAAACTCCTTAGGTTCTTTCAAAAATTCTTTATTTGCATCTGTTCGAGAGTTGGGGTTTCCATCTTGAGAAGTTTTGGATGGTATAAGATAGACGGTTTTTTAATGGGCAGTATATTCAATATTGGTTTTATTATTTATATTCAATATAGTGCATGATTGATGAAGGTTAGATTAACATCCTAGAATGAGTTATATGTTAGAGACTTGAAGTAGAAGAAATAGGCTATATCATTCACATATCATTCCGTTGAGTATCTTATGAAGTTGGCCATATGCTTTATCAATTGGCCATATTAACCGGACACTAGGACATGAAATTGTTGGATAAGTCCAATTAGTCCTAGCATCGAAGTTTTATCATAGATGAACAGACGTGGCCTTATATGGATAAAATTAAGGCTTATTAGCATGTTTACTAAGCAGGACAATTTCATTAATAATGGTAGCCGATTGCGCTGATATACGGCAGGTGTGTCGTGTAGTTGTGCTGTTGTTAGGCAATGAAAGGGAACATCGGCAACAAATTATGCACCGTCATGCTACCTTAAAATTGACAATGGCTCATTTGAAAAGTTCAAAACATTTCCTCAGCCAACTAGATCGGTATAAAGAGACAATGAAGTGATAGGTTGATGACGTGTAAGCGTTTCATGCCAGATTATCGCCGTAGCGGAAATTATCCAACTTTTTGAAGTTCGGTTTTACAGCTGTAATGTTTCTTGTAGAATGTTCATGTCTGTATGTCGACCCCACCCCTTTGCTTGGAACACACAGTGCCATAATTTTAAAAAAGTTTATCAACTATTTCTCATTTTCTCTAAAAAGAAGCTATTATCGTCATTCTTTCGCAGGTGTCGCTTGATTGCTTTTATCGTGCGCCATGGAATGATGGCAATCCAGTTAGTGAGTGCGTGCGCTTGCTTGTGTTCGTTCTGAGAAGCCGAGTTGCTCCTCCAAGCATAGCGCATCGATCGCTAGCGAATAGCATGAGCGTGCAGGAACCGTCGAATGCGCTGAGCGCCTTGTGCACGCATATCCCAACCCCATCGCGCTTATCCCCAATACAACGCAACTGCGACTCCTTTAAAAAAAAAAAACGTTTCAGAGGTTGTAGTTCACATTCTGTCATCAGAAATTAAACAGTAATGCGGAAAGGATATTTTTACAACGACACCATCATCACTGCTATATTGTTGCTAACTAATAGTTGAAGTTGCGTAAAGCGCTTCGCAAAAGGCTCAAACGCCGCAGCGCTTTATAACGAGAGTTGAAGCTGCATTATTTGTTAGAGAACTGTTTAAACGATATAAACCTTCAAGAGCATTTTCAATGTTAAAAAAAAAAAAAGATTTTAGCAAAGCCAATAATATATGTGGACGTGCACGAGCTGCTACATAAACAACTGGAAGTGCAAATCCAGGAACGAACGGTTTTTAACAATCCTCACGGATGAGCCTATACTATCCCTCGTATGTAACTGAGACTTTAGCTCATAGGTAGTAGTAGAAGCTTGTTTTAAGTGTGAACTTCATTCGTCTATATTTCTTCCGTCTGTTCATTCCCACGTCCTTTCATGCTATTTTCAGTTGTATCCAATGTAACTGCGGTGCTTCGAATGAATTTGGGCCGCAATGCTAAAATTTCCTGTTTATTCCCCTTACACACTCACGTTCTCTCACATTTCGTCGCAATGAGTCAATTGTTATGACGTCTATCTCCTCGTTTTTCCTCTGTCCTCTAACCTAGAGCATATCCGTGTCGCTATTTCTTCTACTTGACTTACATTGCGGTTTCTATTGTGAGCTGGCTGCAATCACTACCATTTAGCGAGAGAGGTGGGGTCCAGCTCATGAATCATTACTGTTGGGAGTGCTGGACACGATGAGCCTCTGCATAATGGAGTTGCGAAGGTTCACTGCGCGCAAAATATTCTAATTTCTTTCACATGATACTGAATAAAGATCTGCATGTTGTATCGTTCATTTTCTCTACGAAACATTTCTGTGAGTGATTTTATTTTCAAGCATTTTCCTTCGTGACTCATCGCTAAACGCTCGCATCATTTTGGCGTGTCCAATAACTAGACTATCAAAAAGCCTGCTTTTCTCCTCACCCCTTTTTACTATGCATGTAACTGAAGTGCCGACCCGCCGATGGAAGTGACCGAATGCCAAACTCCGAAATCCGACAAAATCCTAAGCTTGTTTGCAGTGCAGCGGAATTTAAATTTTGAGCCGCATCCAACTGAAAAAAGGTGCACATACTTGAGATCCATAAAAACCAGACTAAGGTGAGGGGATATTTTGAAAATGAAGCCAGAAGATGAGTTGGAAGCCTCAGCTCTCTAAGCTACCTGCAGTGGCGTTTGGTTAAAATGCAACACTGTTGCAAAAAAATGCAAACTTTACGGCGCTGATGGTCGTTTCTTCGGCTTCTTAGCCAAGAGCATTGCCAGAATCTGACATGAAGCCAGTTGTCTTAAATGAGGGGCTATGCAGCCATTCTTCGAATTTGCTTTAGTTCATCTTTTTGAAAAATTCGTTCAAATTGACATAAATGAAATCCTTCACCGAGAACCTCACAATTCTGTCTACTTCCTAATTCCCCTGAAGTGTGAGGAGACAGATTCTGCTTTGTTATTTGAAACTAGCACTTTGTCCGAATCCTAACATATATACTGCTTTCATCAAAATGGTGCATTTCGTACGTAGCGCAGACGTATTTTTCTTTACTTCTGAGCGTTCACTCAATAATGTGAATTGTTTTTTTTTTCAGACCCAACTACCATTATTAACTACTATTAATGGGGTTGTATGACGCATTTCGAAATCACACTTCAATATCCAAGCATCTCATTAAGCAAATTTTTCATTAAACAGATTAAGTGGCATTTGCACGCTGATAATTGCATATGGAATGTCGATGAAGACAACTTACAAGATTCGTCTCGTTGAGCTGACTGAGATTACAATATACGAAACGTGAACGATTATATCGTTTGTGATGAGCATTGAGTTAGCTAATGATTGATCACCGTTACATTAAAAAAAAAAAGAATCAATTCAATAAACTCGTTGCGATGAATCTTCTAAGTTGTCGATGACACGTGTATTTTGACATTTGTAGCGCATCTAAGACGACAGTCCTTAGAGATTGAACGGTCACCACTGCCATTGCTTCAAAATAAGATGAATTCAACTCTGTTCGTAGAAGTCGGCTACGATATTGATCTAGAAAGTTAGCTTCAGAGTTGATCATTATTGGCCTCATGAAGCATTCACAACATCGGCGAGCGCTGTGATGTTGAGTTTATTTGTCATTTGAAGAGTGCTCGCTCGTGCCGGAAGGAAATTCAATTTCCTTTTGCTTCAATTGACAGAAGTTTCTTCGAATAAAAAATCGCTCTCGTTTGACGATTGTCTTTTTTTTAAAGCAACTGTTGCTAGCTTAAAGGCATTTCATTCCCATCTATGAACGGCCATTTATAGCAAACTTACTAGCAACAATGAGAAAAAGCCTCATTGATGAGGAAATTTTCAAAGATTTTGCAATAAGCTATACTTAATCCTCAGATAAATTTCTTTCCGTTATGAAATGCTTTGCATAAAGTAAATTGTAAACAAGCGGAATATTGTAATTTATAGTTTTCAGTGAAGATTTTCTTCTTCTTTGTATGTTGGCCTTCTATTGTTCATTTCGCCAATCTTCGCTTCGCCAAATATTGGCTATATATTTCTGAAAGGGTTAATTTCAAAATTTAATGCTCCATTCTAAATTATGTTTCACGAAAAAATTTCCGCAACATTTGAACGAAATCTTTGCGCACTAATTGAATGCACTGTAGCTCTTTAGATGAGTTCGTTTATTTTTAATTCGAGCGGAAAAGTTTTTTTTTTTTGCTGCAAAACAACAACAAAATATTTGGCGACTTTTCGACCTACAAATATCGTCGCTGCATTTATTCTTTTTACTTTGAATACACCTAGAAATAGCTCATGGCGAATTTAAGTTTTAGTTTAACGAGTGTGTTGTGTGATGATTTAAAAAAAAAAAGTTCAACATCTTTTTTGCCACATATGGATGTCTCTGTAATCGAATTAAACTCTTTCACAATTTTTGATCAATTTTTTTTTTTTTGGTAATTCGAGCCATTAAAAAATTCTTCTAAATGTTGTAACCACTCTATTGGGCGTCTTCCTTTCCCGAACGTCTCTCTCTCTAGCCTCATACAGTCATTTGAAATTTCATCATTCCGTTAAATCCGTAAATTTTGGAACGGAAGTTCCATTCACCTTCTCATCTTTAATCGTACTTGACTATTAGGCTAGGTTGAGTCGAGCATTGCCGCTATCGCTTAAAACTTTTTCTGGAAAGCAAACTGAGACGAATTCCGAGAATGCACGCGACTGACTTCAAGGTTTTTGACTGAAGTGAGGTAGGGACGCCAAATTTGAAGACAGTTTTGCTTGTGGAATTTTCAAAAATTTTCACTGCTTCCATTTCGCATACGGAAATGCCGGATCCGAATTTCCGGTTCACCTGTTTTGTTTTATCCCAAAGTGCGGTATTGGACGCCTTGTTATTGCTTGCATATATTGAGATAACCAGTTGACCTGAGGGACTGAGATGCTTAACGGCTATCGCACTATAATTGGTAAGTTTCTCCTTTTGTTCTCAGAAAAAAGAATTGCTTAGAGGTATTCAATGTGACCGAGGACCTTTCGCAGTAGGGTTGGTGCTCCTTTGAAATATTTATAAATTTGCTATGCGAAAAGTTATCTGACAAGAACCATTCCACTGGCAGAACGAACACTATGTTTTTCAAATAATCTTATAAGTTTCGGCGTCTTCTGCTGGAAGTTTTGTTTGAATGAGCTTAAGAATTTCAAAGTTCTTGGTCAGGAGGGAAGGGAAATATGGCTACTCCACAAGTTATTCTTGCTGCTAACCCTGCTGAGGTTCAGGACATATGACTCTACCACGTTTTTGCGAGTATGGCCGAGGTTATTCGCCTTTGAAGCGGGGTTTGGTTGCGTCTTCTCCACGAAGATGACTGATCCATGTTCCCTCTTATGTTGTTCAGTGGGAAGTCAGGCGACGTCCATCATCTGCCTTTACCGATTCGGAATGTCTAAATGAGTTCGGTCACACATGATTTTAGCCGCACTTGTTTCTAGAGCATGGTGCATTCGCGTTTTACCGAACCCAACTGAGGAGACAAGGTGGGAATTATGCCCATTGCTGTGAGGTGGTTGTCCATTCTTCGTGTTAGTAGCACACTTTCCGGTTTATGTAATAAGCACAATTGTTTAATTTGCGGCGTCACCGACATTAATGTCCTGATGTAGATCTCACACATCCTTTAATAAATTGAAGAGAACATATGCAAAACAGTGGTAGAGTATAACGTCGGGTGTGTTCGGGAGGGAGGGGGGAGGGGGGGGGGGGGGGGGGGAAGTNGGGGGGGGGTGTGGTAAGTTTGGAGAGAGTTCGCACAAGATAAAGAGGAAAATATGTTCTATATTACATATGTAGCCCAATCGCGCACTCAATATATATTGTAGTATCTTTCTTTTGGAATCATTCGTTTTACATCGTTTATGAAAAATTTCATTGATTTCAATGCTACCATCTCTTGCACTATCACATAGTATCTCGAAGCTTCAACATTGAAATATCATTTGAGTATATAATTTCCTCAAAGATTCATCTAGGGAATATTATGGCTTCAGTAATAAATGATGTAAATTTGAGAATGCGTCTCAATTATTGTCACGTTTATCAGTTGTTAACTAAGTGGAAGCTGTTATAAGATGAGAAGATTTCTTTTTTTTTTTAATTTTTATATCCGAAGTTAACATTTATGAGATTATAGCCCAGAGCAAAAAAAAGTGTTTTCTGTGATGAAATACAAATGGTTACCAGGGTTTCTTTCACTATCGATATCTTATGCTCCCGTCAAGAATAGGAAGGTCATTTGGTTTGTCCTCTAAGCTTAGGCAGATTTTGCAGGCAATTATTGCTCTCCTGTGATAGTTTACTATTTGCGGCGACAAAGACGAATTGTAGCCGCTGATGGGAGATATTGCAGTGATACGTTTCGTTTAATTTTTTAGTATCGATTGCAGGCTCTGATTAAAAATATATTATTAGCGTTAGATGATATAGAACTCTGTTCACTTGGACGAGTTTGTATAAATATGGCGCATAATCAAGAGCTGCAGCCTTTTGTTGCAAGTTATAGCGTTGATGGAAAATTTGTATCGTTGTTGTTGCTGGTTTTTGCTACAATTGTTGGTGTAGTCAATAGTCGATAATTATGTAAAAAATGTTTTAATTATTGAATCGAGTCTTCCGTTCAGACAACGATTTTTTTTTTTTTATAATCTAGGAAGGAGTTTTGAAACGCTTATCTCACAAGCGCTTTCCACACTTCATATCTTGTGGAGAGAACGTTTATTGCTTTGAATTGTAAAGTATAGCACTTTTTTATTTTCTCACCTAAGGTATACTTCATAAATTTTTGCTTGACAAAACATGTGCCGCTTTTTGATTGGAATTTTTCGAAGATATTTATTTTTGAAATTTCATCAATTTTTGAGCATTTTATTCGCTGCCATTGCGTTCACATATGAATCTCGCTCATCTTTCTCTTCCTCAAATTGTGGAGAAGATTGCCAGCTATCTATTTGAGGAGGAAGATCACCAATCATCTTCTTGAGGAGGTGGTCACCAGTTATCCATTTGATCGGGGTTTCACTGATAAATTTCAAAATTTTCAGGAAGTGACACATATCCGAACGATAAGTAAGCAATGGGAACAGTTTTACCTCGTGGTGAACAGGAAGTGAAAAGAAATTTCGCTCATTCCGATCAGCAGTCAGAAATGAAGAAAAAATGCAGAAAGTCTGAAAATATAGACTTCTCGAGTTCTTGCACTTAGGTTTAATTATTGCTGATCGTTTCTAGTAGCATTGCCACCTCGTCGTAAAAAAAAAGATATTTGTCAATTTCTCGACTCCGAATTTTCAATTACTGTGACAAATTCTTGATACAGTAGTTTATCACATCTAGGTTGTTGATAAAATTCAATTGCGCAAAAGAATTTCCTCGTTAATATAGTATGTGAATATGCCGACAATAGCACGAGATTTTCGTTTGTTTAATTGCTTCCATTTTGAGCAGTTGTTTTCTATTTACTCTCAAAAGTCGTGCTCCTAATTCACTAATTTGTTATTAATGCGAGTTTGAAGAGAGAAAATTTCGACGGAACACCAAATTATTTATGAAAGTATGAAAATCGATCTACTTGCCACTATTTAGCCACATTGAAGCATTCGATTAGTTCGAAAACAACTAAACTTCGAATATTTCGAATCCAGATATGTCTGGATTCTTGTAATTCCCACTTGGAATTGCTAAAGTTGGAAATTGTTTTCAAAAAATTTATCTGACGCCATTTAATACAAAAATTATGAAATTTTTTTTTCATTAGCTGTTCGTCATATGGAATTCTAGTTTTGTTCATTTCAGCAGCGATAAGGTATTGAGAGCAATATGCGGTTGTTGAAACTCCTAATAAATGCATGCAAATATGCGCATTTCCTTTTTTGTTTTTTTTTTTTTTTGTTTTTTGCGAATGCCGTTATTCCCTCATATGATGCTCAACAATCATCTTCAATTTCGTCATTTCGCATCGAAAGAGCTCTTCCTACTTTGATGGATATTTTGCAAATCAATTTTTTTTCCTCTTCAACTAGAATTACAATAATATTTTTCTTACCGAAATCAAATACATCACCCACTATGCCTTCCTTTTTCAGCGATGCCTTCTATTCCAGGTATAGGATCATCGTTTTCTTTTTCTAGAGATTTGATCATCTCATAATTGAACATGATGAATTTGAAATTCGTTAAGAGCAATCCTCCAATTTTTCAGATTTGTCTTAGAAATCGAGAAATTATGAGTGCGAAATGAACTGAAATTTAAGCACTTGCCCTGCAAAATCAAGTACTTTACCATTTATTGATCGGTCGCTTGGTTATATTCGACGTGTTATTCTTCGGTTGAACGGATTAAACTTATCGCCCAATAGTGGGAAAAATTTTTCCCACTATTGGGCGACATATGCAAGTTTACAGTAGATCTAAAGGTCTATTGTATAATTCTGGTCGCGTTCATTCAGCAAACACTTAAAATGTCAACAAACGATAGAGGTCGACAAAAAAAAAACAACTCAAAATGAGCGTTCAGTCTAAAAGAGGAGTAAGCTATTTTCAAAAGATTATGAAGAGATTATTAACAGAAAGTCACTGAAAAATGTTTTAGATAGTTTATGCGAATATTCGTGTCGGAATCGTATAGGAGTGTTTTTAATTCCAAATATGTCATTCTAGCGACACTAATTATTTAGAAGAAAAGCATAAAATAGGTGAGAAAATATTTCGAAGCAATTGTCACTATACGCGCTTCAACAATCTCTCTTAAATTACCAACTCGTGCCGTTAACTGCGAAGATGTTTGTATCGATGCCACAATAGGTTCATTGTTGCGATCCTAAATGACGTCATTTCAAAGTGCGCCTTAGTCGATCGTAAAATTTGTGAATTTTATTTCGTTTTTTGGCATAAGCATATTGGATAGAAGTGAGGATTGCCGCTTTATGGACTCATCATATGTTGTAGGTCTTACCTACCGAATTTCATGTTATAGATTCATTTTTCTTCTAGCTGAATTTACTGGATAAGCAGATAAAAGCAAATATAGCATAGATATGGCACCGTTATAATGGAATTATGCAAAAATGCATAAAACGATCCGCTAATGATTTTTATCGAAAGCTTATAATATTGGAGGCAAGATTATAGCTAGAAAAAAAAAAGAACTGTCGGCATGATTAGTGGAAGCGACAGAAAAAATCTCACGAGAGAGCTGTCTGTTTCTGCTGAACGCATCGCAAATTTCCACATTTTATGGTCCTAGAAAGCATTCAAGCGGTCCTGTTGCGATGTCCAACTCAAGTGATTATGAAATTTTCGGCAAATAAAATAATGTCTAGAATTCTCGTGTGACCATTGTCAATAGCCTACTCGTTTGCGCTCTCGTAACCTTCCCTTCAACCTATTGTATTGGCCTTTGATTAGAGAGAGACCTACTGAGGAGGAGGGGGAAAAGGATCAAGCTGAAACCTGAAGAACGCTTGCGGTATCGTAAGTAAAGAGTTTATCAAAGAAAACGTCATCTATTTGTGAACGTAGATGGTATCTCATAGCTGTTAGGTGTTTCATTGGATTTTTGCTCCAGTAATACTTATTCAAGGCTTTCTTCTTTAATCTTTGAAGCTGATTAGCAATGCTAGTGAAATGAGAGAGAAAACTTATGGCCTCGTTTTTTTTTTCTTGCGTCTCTCCGTATGAATTTTCACGGAACCTTCATTTTTTTTCCATATCATTAATGAGACTCCAATTAACGACAATATCTTTTTTTCATGAATTTTGCAAGAATATTATCGCTGCTGATTTTTTTTTTTATCCGAAGTTCTGTTGGTTTTTCAATTGATTTTTTTTTCCGCAGCGCTATTATCTTTTTTTGCATTTCTGCATATCTCTTTAAGCTGAGAAATATTATTGAAGCACTGCAATAAAAACTTTGCATTTTCCTTTCAATTCTTATCGATCTTTTGATTTTCGTTTATCTCTCGATTTTTATTTTATATCGCAACTTTCATTTCTTTCGATGATTGTCGTTCATATCTCGGCTTACATTCGATGCTGATTTCTTTGAAACTAAAACCGATGATGATGTCACAAATCATTATAGCTGAAAAAATTATATGAAAAATAAAATCACTATTTTCGACACTCCGAACTGAATTTTTTTTTCTTTTTTTTTTAATATTGTAGAGTGATTTCTTGTCATCTATTCGCGTTCCCTCGTCAAGCATATACGTCATTCGGGGTAACGTGATCATAATGTTCATTTTCATTCTTTCTTCTTCGCTCTCTCTATCTCAGTGTTGAGCGATCGGTGTTAAAGTTTAGTGCTTTTCAAGAATGATGCATTTGGATCGTTTTGTTTAATCTGCTCAATCACTTACTAAATATCCGTGGTGAATAAAAAGATTCTTAGGTCTTTACTTTCGATTATCCGAGAGAAAATTTGCTGGCGTTCCTAATTTTTTTTTTGCTTCCAATTATGCAAACATATAATTAGTCAAGTTGTTTTATGCAAGTAGAAGTGTATTTTAGTGCATAAATGTGAAAAATAGAAAGTCATACGTTGCATAGATGAAAAGAATTATTGGGTTTAATTTGAGAGGCAGTTTATTTTAGTTAAGATAGAAAAGAGTGAAAATAAGATCTGAATAGTTCTGCAGAAGAGTTTAACGAGAGCGTTTTGAAATAGAAACAATAAATTTTGTTTATTTCTATGCAGAATATTATTGAAATCGGATGTTTGTTGTTTTTGAAGATCATTTTCATTCATAACTCTATATAAATTCCAATATTCGTTCGTGAACTATAGATAATATAGATAATGTTTACGAACTACGGCTAACTAGGTGAATTGTCGTCTATAAAAGAGCGTTGCACCCTTCAAACACTTCCAAAAACTATAGTATTACACCTAGTAATTTACCTACATCCGCATCACTATCGTAGTCTTTTTGAATTCGCGAAAAAAATTCTTGTTTGTCGACAATGTTGTTCAGCGCTAATTTGAAGTTCGCTTGCATAGATTTTCAGAATTTATGCGAACTTTATGCTATAATTGAGTAATGCATTTTATCGAATATTTTCTCATTCATGTTCAATAATCCACAAATTTATGGGAATTCATTTGAAACGCTTCGAAGAGGAGATTGCTGAAAACGAAAGCAACTCTTTATTGATGCTGAAGAGATTTCTGAACTGTATCGATTATGTTCTGAACTATCTGAAATATTGTGTTCGTTGATTTGAGTGAAGTTTATTTTCGCCATTTTTCTGTCATCTGTTTGATTAGTCGGTTATTCGTTGACAAAAAAATCCAATAAACGCATAATTCTACCACACTCGTTTTATTTCACTTTCCAATGGTGTCTTTCGAAGAAAAAAAATAGTCTTTCAAATACGAATATACTTTGTTAAATCATAAATTATCCCAATATTTTACGCATGAGCAGCACGTAAAAAATTGTGATCATCATCATCATCGCATAATATATATATGTGTATCTGAGATTGCGTAATACTGGGCGGCGAGCGATAAGTGATACATAAATAGACATTGTGTACGGCTTCGTGAGTATATTTATATTAGCTTTTTAAGCTTATATTTAAGCTTTTTTTTAATGAGTACATCATTGATGCGTAAAATCTCTGATTGTTTTGTTAGGATGACATAAATTATATGCACGCTTTTTAAAGGAACGAAATGCGATTCAACGAAAAGAAACGCTCAAGTAGCCGAACGTTTTACTGATTCAGAAACGATTCCCAATAACGACTATATCGTTTTTTTTCCAATGCTTGTACGCAACAACGTAGCCTAAACTTCCACTATTTATAGTCGTCTCATTGTCTCGCTTATGTATTACCAAGGAAACTAATTAATTTTTTTCTCTCTCTCTCTCTCTGATTCATTTTTATAGAAATATTTTGAAAGAATTTACTGGGTGATTTGCCCTCTTTATAAAATTCCAGTGCCATCGTTATGTTTTCCGGTGTTTCCTTTACTGGAAATTTCAGTTCTTATCATATCAATTCTCTTCGTCGTTAGCTTCTTTGTTTACTGAGGGCGTGCGACTTGATTCTAGCGTTTCAGAAATGACTATTTCTTACGTTTATATATGCGTTGTATATGTGTCATATGCTTGTTTGTTTTGCATATATGTCCATGAGCAATTTATTTCGCATTCAATGGACATTCTTGCAGTCAGACGTCCATTTAGCTTCACTTTTGTCCAACTTCTATATTTATAAACGAGAAGTGAACGTTTGATTGCTATATTTACCAAGCGTGATATCTGCATTGTATATCGCTTTGTTGATGTAAGCATTTGTGCTAATTCATTTGTATTTCTAAGTATATTTCTACATATTCGCCGTTGACGCTTCTGCTTGTCGAAACGA
>JAARMF010002560.1:4707-25458 GCA_022844705.1 Toxascaris leonina
ATGGGGGGGGGGGGAGACGTGGTGATGGGAGGAGTGGGAAGAAGTTTTCGCTTTAAAAGCGTGTATATATTTGGCTTTGCCTATGTTCGAAACCGAAATTGCCTTGTGGTCCTTTTCAGGTTAGGCAAATAGCTTGAGTGGAATGGATGGAGAATACGAGCTGTCGTCGAAGGAAGCAAAGGGACGTTATGACGAGTAAGTTTTTCATTTCCATATGGAATCCTTTGTAATTTGTTGTCTGTTGCCAAATCCATTTGTTCACTGTCGGATCAACTTCCGACGACAGAGATCGCATCTATATATAGACTGACGCTAGCAAAAACCGTCGCACGCTTTCTAAGTGCTTGGAAGAGTGTTGCTACAGTGAATGTTACGGTGCAGTAGCCTAAAGGTACACATACGGCAATGGATCGACCACTTTTATGCGGATGTAATAAAACAATATAAGGGAGTATGCCTTTAGGGCATCAACGCGATGCTTCCTCCAGCAGCATTTTTCTATCGTTGTGAACGGAGTTCATCACCTTTATTGTTCACATTCGGTAAAGAGTTTTTCATATAGGCGTTTTCTAAAGACATTATGTGGAGAAGGTGAGCAGCGAAATGTATCGACAAGGGGGGATCGAACACCCCCTCCCGCTCCCTCCCTTGCGTTTGCCCGTTCCAGCACTTACTCGTCACGGCCGACGCGTTGCGTTTTTCGTTTGAACCCTCTCTCACCCCAGTTATATAAGTGAGCTATTGAATGACTTTCTGCTTCCACCCATTGCGATCGTAGATAATCCTACATTTCCTTCCTTGTATTTGGGATGTTCTCAGCTCGTCTATGCTTATATCAATTCACTAATTCAATTACTAGTTGTGAACACTTGAAAATAACGAAAATCATTGCATGCAAATTTTTGCAGCGATATTTTGCAACCGATTGCGCGAAGAGTGGAGCAACGAGCGGTGATGGAGCGTTTGTACAACAGGTGAGCCGAATCGAAAAGTTTTCCACTCAATAACGGGTCTTTCGTGATCCTTACATACTTTTACGAAACACGTAAATACGTCATGTCTGCAAAGCGCTGTGTCTGCACCCGTCTGTCTGTCGATCAGTTCCAGTTCTCAGAGGGCCTGGAGTCACGAATTTCACGAACTGCAATTTTGTTGGTCATTATCACAGCGTGGAGGTTCTGGTCGCTTGGACGGTTGCTGAGCGGTGTTTCCTTTCGCTCAACTCGAAACGTTGAAGGCGGCCGTTTTCTTGCATAATAGTTAAATCTCGATGTTACAACGATAAAGTCATGACTGATTGTAAGGGAATGTGCCGGCATTTGGTAAAATTCAACCGAAGGAATCGAAACGTCACACCATATTTTTCGTAGAAGAGAATCCTGACTCCAAAATTACGTTCGATGAAGTGAAATATATCCACTGAGCCTGAATTTGACGAAAGGTTCTTGCCAAAGTGAATAGTTGTAAAGCATAATTACCTTCATAGCTCTTGTATCATGCGGTGTCACGCTGCAAGACATTTGCACAGGTCCCTTCCTCGATTAAGCAACATGCTTTTCCAGATGTTGACTTTCAAGAGGTACGGAGTGGGGGCATTTTGTGTCTATTTTTAAGTTCCATTTTTTTTTTCCATCCGGCACTGGGGTGCTTTCAAAATGTAGGCAAGCAGAAAGTCGCGTCATTGAAGCGTGTGATTCTGCGAAGATGTCTTTTAGCATGCCATTGCATTGTGCCATTTTTATTGGCCATTATGACAATCGTTCCATGTGTCACTAGAGTGCAGTCTCTTAGAAAATCATGCCATCATTCTTTCTTTGAACCATTCTGTACATCCTTATCAGTTCACTTTCAACATATTACGGGCTTTTCATATCGTTCAAAGCCATAATCCGTTCCCCATTCATATCCTCAAGGCCTCGTAATTCATCAATTATGGACGATATTTTGTATCCTCTACTAATTATGGCGTCCTCAGCAGCGACTGATTATTACTTCGTTGTGTTCAAACTTGATTTCACTCTTCTTACAGTTTACGGGATAATCTTTATTTCGTTCTACGTTGTCTTCGTAAGATCACCGCATTATCTATGTTGCTGTTGTTAATTCTTTAAGAAGTTCGATGGTTAAAATTCGATTATCTGTTAATCGATGGCTTCATTCACTACATCAAGACTAAACTCCTTCATATTTGTTACTTAGGTAGTTCCAAAGAGGGATTTTATTTCCACGAGGAATCAACCTCAAGGCACTGAGAGGAGAATCTCTGGTCGAACGGTCCATCGTCTGTCACCTATGCGACACTCTAATTTGTGTCTCATTACTCGATCATGCTCAGTGGTTATGCCATACCGAAGCATCGAAGCATAATCGTGAACAAATCATATCGAATTTGACTTCTTTCCACAAAGTTCGCCTCAGAATTAGTGGGCCGATTGTTCCTTTTTCCTTGCTGGAGATGAGCAGGAGGTACTTCTTTTTTTTTTCTGGCGATTCTGATTTCTTCGTCATTGGCATCACCCCACTTTGCTAGAGTTGTCCATCTCATTGCTATCACCTCACTAGTGAATCTGTATCAGCTGGTACAATTCATTTTTGTTGGCTTTTGTGATTATTGTGTCAGCCATTTGTCACTACTGATTTTTCAGTGAAATCTGGAGTGATCTGGTAAGGCAATACGACGAAAGAACTATTCCAACACTGAAGGAATTAAGGAAGAGGATACGAGAAACGACGGGAGTCGATATTTCATATCCCACTCTATCCCGTCATCTCAATTCAAAGGTGTCAATTCTGCTGCTTTCAAGCGATCAGCTATCACTCGCCATCTGTTTGCTTTTGATTCACGTTCTACTCTTTGACATTTCGAAAACATCACTCTTCGATGCCTTCAGAAATATTCTGCACCAAAATCTTTTATTAAGTTCAGTGTTCACCTCCCCATCAAACAAACTCAACAAGCAATTCAGATAAATTTTAGTTGAATATGCAAATGTGTTATCGGACAATTTCATGCTCAGTGCATGCATGAAAGTATGAAGTATTGATGCCTAAATGCCTTCAAGCTTTGAAGCTCGTATTGAGCTGATAATCACGGATTTAAATTCCTTCTAAGGTTCATTTCTTTCGTTTGGAGCAGAATTTACCATAGCATACTCGCACTCTTCAATTAACAGGAGACGGGTCCCACGCCCACCACATAGAAGCTGGGAACATGAGCGTAGCGCTGATTGATGGCACAACTAGTGGCGAAATTATTTTCACTGCCCCACCTTAAAGCCGACTTTTTCTGTAAACGAAACTCAGGTGGTAATCACTAATTGCATTGCAAACGTTGTCCACAGATGACTTCCAGCTGGCGAACTTCGGCCTAACTGAGTGACGCTGTGCCGATGCGCTACCGCTTGTGGTTGTGGGGAGCAAAAATAATTGTTGGTAAAAGGGTCTATAGTAGAGCATTTGCACCGTGTTAAGATGCACGTCATGAATTCGCACCGATCGGCGAACAGAATTTTCAATAGGCTAAATGAGAGTCGAGTAGTGAGTCTTTTCAGAACATTTCGGAGGTTTCGTTTTTGAAAATGCTATCTTCTCTCGAAATTATTGCAAAAATATTGCAAACTTGCACGCATGTCTATTCAAATTCTCGATTCTTTATAGGTGAAGTACAGAAACTATGTAGATATTAAGGGAAAAAGGCGCATATCAGCGTCCCTACATTTTATGATTTGTTATGATTTCTATAGCGGTACACTCATGTTCTCATTCCTCGCAGTTAATTCACCTAATGTTGCTGAATTTTTATGCAAATCCTCTTCCTAGTCCTATCATTCTTGAGTGCAATACTGAATGATGATTGCATACTTTATCGGCTTTGTTAGTACTGACTTATATTACCTCATGCTGATCACTTATTCAACTAAAATACATTGGAAGGGAAGAAAAGGGCAACACGGCTAGTCTCCATATTGAACTAATTGAGTAAAGAATAAATATAACCTATAAAAATTGGTCAAAGCTCGAATCAGAGAGTAAACTGGAGTAATAAAAAGTTTCTATAGTGGCGATTAGAATATTTTTCCTATAGTTGGATCCGTTGTTCTATGCGTTCCTAGCTTCTGTCGACTATCTGGCCGTTCCATATAGCAGAAATTTATCATTGTTTCTTAAGTCGGCATTTTTTTGAAGGGCAAAGGAAAAGAGCGAAGGATGCGTCTTCGTTCGGTTCCCAGCTCTGCAAATCCGATTAAGGAGGAGATGTGAGTTTATCGATGAGATTTGCTATTTTAGTTGTTTTTCATGCATACGAAGAGTAAGCCGTTTGTCAAGTTGTATTATTAGCAATGCTCCAGAAAGAGTTATTTATGAGGTCTTTGTCGGTAAGCATTCTCTAGTTTTTCCCAACGATCACGATCCTGGATGACGTCGACATAATTTCACTCTTTTCCCTCATTCTTTACGAGAATCATTTGGCTTGTTTAAGAATGGTCATAGCATGCAATCCTTCAACGTATTTTTTCACTTGATATCATAAACCCCATCTCTTTGAAAACATTTGCGAAATGTGCGCCTCTTCTTTTATAGTTCTCCTTGTTGTCTCCTCTATCCCAGTCTTGAATGTAACAATCCTATCGTATGGCTGCGTTGCCAACTATTCAAGAAGGCATCTCATGCAACGAATGCCTGTGTGTATTCGAATGCCGATCCAGGCAGTGATTCTTGTGCACTCCTCGAGATTCATTCAGTGAATTGCACAATGAACCATTCAACTGTTTGTCTAGTTAGTGGCAACGATGAGTTAAAAAGCTGAGCCTCTATCGCTCTAACCTTTAAGGCACAATTCGAGCAACAACGACAGTTCCAGCTGTCGAGGATTTGTCGGTTAAAGGCATCTGTAAAGATTGTTTATCATCTTGACCAAAATTGGGGACCGAAACTTAGTTAAATTAATGAGGCATACTTCTATTAACCAATATCAGCATTGATTATTTCTTTCAAGCGCATATTAGTATTCTAGCTTTAAGCTTCTAAACGACGGACGTAGAGAAGTGATTTGGTTGTGAAGCTGAAGGGATCGGGTGTTTCTCATTAATGGATTCGTATTATGGGATAAACTTGATCAATTCTGGATTATTGCAGTTTCTGAATAATCTAATCTTCTGGTGTCAACAAATGCGACAGCTCACAAAGATAACTTCAAAAGAGGATGAGATAGGGAATCGATTTGATCAATTTTCTGTATATTCTGGCACCAACACGAATATTTGCATATGTTTACTCAAGTTATTTCCTATCCCTTCTAAATATCCTCTAAATGAAAATATTTCAGTTTGGTATCGGCACCATCAGTGGTAAAATATCGTTCATTATCGAGGAAACTTCGTAATACACTGCTGACGATAGGCGAGGAGGGTGGTGTACGTCAATACCAACGTCTCGGTGTCTCGAGTGACGGCTTAAAAGAGTACTTCCGTTGTGGTTCATGCTATAGATGCAAGCGTAAAAAGGGCGACGGTGTTGTGGCCCATTTAACGATGTGTGAAGGACGCATTGTGAGCGATCCACATCCTCGACACCATGAGGATTGTCGACCAATAAGTGAGGAAAGTGCAGCCATTCAGGCACTCGACCGCCAGAGTCGGAAGGACGTACGTATCGGAAAGAAACTACCTAAAGATGCGCACGCCGTTGTAAGCTTATATATCTTATGAAAAACTAATTTGTTGCTAAATTCCAACGGACTTCAAAATTCATTCGATTGTGAATTGTTTCGGTGTAACGCATAGAATATGCTACATTTAGAGCGGATGGAGACTGAAATCTGTGGATGTTTTTCCCTTTTTTTTAATATTCGCTTTCATTCATCTCACAGCGCTGCGCTCCCAACCAAAAAATTTTTACGTTATTTCATTGGCTGTGAAAGCTTCATAGAAAGTTTTTGTGGGCAGTTCCGAGACGTTGTAAACGATGGATTCCATTATTATCTGAGGTTTCTTTTTTCAGGGTTTTGAACGTGCATTGGAATTGGCAAATAATTCAGGTGGACCGCCAAGTAGAAAGTTCAGCATGCCGGCAATGTATCCTGCGTGGAATAGGGTTCGCCGTGCCTATTATCGAGCACGAAGAAAAGCGTGAGTGTTGAGTTTATTTCACTGGCAATTTTTCACTCGGTTATCGGTTTCAAGGTAGTTTCCATTTTGTGTTCGTTTTGAGGGTGAACTCCTTTTCGAGAAGGCCATATGAATGAAAGGGGCATAATAGATGTTTGCTACTTTTGTCGAACTATATTGCGCCTACTTCCCTTTGTCAACAAAGGTCAAATCCAGAATGCAGTCGCTTTTTAATATAAGCTCATTCTCGAGAGGGCAGCTAGTTGAGAACTCTTCTAAACGCTGGCATAGGGAAGTAAATACCTCGTGGCGTAAAATATGACATCAATGCTGCCTTTTCCACTCACGATTTTGCTTACTTTTTGCTGTTTATTCAGCTGAGTGAATTACGAATGAGCTTATAATCTAACGAGTGAATTAAAGCAAATTTTCCTACTTAATTAATTATCCACATAAGTCAGCAGCAAAGTTAAAAAATGAGAACGGCATATTCCGTGTATTGTGATCATACATTTTTTTTTTAGATTACACCAAGTGCAAAAACCTGAGGAACAAAATTTAAGTGACGAAGAATGTGATGCATCGCCGAGCGAGGTTATCGTTGATGAGACGCTTGCAGCAAAAATAGGAACCGCCACCGATAGTACGACAGGATTTGGCGACCCAACTTCCTTATCGACGTCACTGCGAATTTCTCCGACAACCTCTTCGGCGTCGAAAGAACTCGATTCAAGTATACCTATTGATACAGTTGATGAAGCTTTAGCCTCGACGACATCTGATGAAAGTCAAACTTTCTCACCAGTAGATGACGAGCCGGTCGGCAGTTACACAGCTGTGAAGAGCTTTAATCGTTCGATCGTTGATACACCACCTCTGCTATCACCAAATGACTCGACACTGAACCAATCAACCTCAAGCTGTCCTGTTCGTCGTCGTTGGCTTACGAGGGATATTCGTACTGGTCGCATCGTTGTGAGAGAACGTGTTTCCTCACAAGCCTTACCAAAGGTTGTGCTTCCACATCGCAGAAGTCCAATACCAACTACACATTCATCAGCAGAGAGCACATTAGGTCATCGAGCAGCCAAGGTGAACGATGACTATATGTGTACCGATCTAAAGAGGCAGGCGACGGTTCCCATTCGGAGGGATATTGAGAGTCCATTGTCAAATTCTGTTCACCTGCCTACGACGGGACGTCCAAGTCTAAATGTCGGAAGCCGTTCATCACGTATTCGTCAGGCAGCAGAAGCATCATCCACTGAGAATCCTGGTGGTACGCTATCCGCTATCGACGCGTTGATTAGTGAGTCCGGCAAAAGTTCAAAGGATGAATACGACAGAATAGGTTCGTAAAGTTTGATTCAAAGTTGCTTATCTTTCGCTTATTTAAGTAAATTTGTAGCAGTGTGGTCGTAACGCTTCAGTAATGCTTTGTATTATTCGATTATTGCAGTCTTCATTATTAATGACTGGGAGGTTCACCTTTGATGTTTGCGGACTGCTGACATAAATATCATTAACAACCGTGATAACTGTTCGGAAAAGTGCGCAATCTACGCTGTAAATTCAATGACTGTTGAGGTCTCGAAATGAAGCGAACTTCCAGTCGAGATTTATGATTTCGTTTCGCGGGATTGAAATATGGCCGAAAAGCCCCTATGGTATGGGATTCGTTGGTGTAACTAAATTCTCTGTGTTGCTTAGCGCTGTCCCATGATATTCGGATGCTGCACAGTTAGCACATGAGTATATTTGTGGTAATGTGGTTGCAGGTGAATCATTGGCCGATTGTCTTCGCAAAGTATGCGAAAAGAATTTGGGTGTCGGTGTCAAATTCAAGTGCGATTTGCTTCAAATGATGGCGAAATACGAAGTGATGTCGATGGTGCAGTGATATATTCATTGCCTCGTCTTGCATTATACCAGCTTGTGACAGAATATTTTAGTGGTCGATGTGGTTAGACCAATCTGAAAGAAATAGTTGTATTTCTCCTACCGAAGGCAGTCTCACTGAACTATTGCGGCGATTCAAAATCGAATGCTCACCTGTTGAGGGTCCCGTACGTAAAGAGAACTAGCCTTGATTTTTTCTTCGAAATAAGATGTAAGTAAGTCATGATTGTCTCGTATTGGTTGATTGTCTTGTTGTTCTGTTTGATTCACAAATATCGCATATGCTGGGGAACTGTCTTCGGGCATAGTAGAGAGACGGGAAGCGGAACAACGCGCAGAATAGAAGCGCTTTTCCTTTCTTCCGGTCATCGGACTTAGATGCTTAGATGAAATTTCTGGAGTCAAAAAGCATTAAAACTTTTGGGGGTTTCTGGTGGAATTTGTTTCTCTTATGAAAAGCATAGTCTTTCGTCGCGATATGCATTATAACAAGGTCGCATTACAACTGCGAACTTCCTTGCCGTCGACGCACTTCACCCCTACCCTCCTCCTCCCCCCCCCCCCTTCTCCCATTTATTTGTCTGCATTTCAAAAGTATCGCAAACCTCCGATCGCCTTTCGGGTTAACGTTCGTTTGTTGAAAGTGTTCCTGGTGGTAGAAATAGATTTTTGCAAAAGTGACATTTTCCAAATCTGACACGGCATAAATTTGATAGCCAATTTTTTTCACAGCAAAATTCGCAGCGAGAGTTGATTTCATTCGAGGTTGACCCATCATCGAAGCTTGCCTTATGACGAAGTTTGTTGTTCGAATTTTAGCGACCAGATAATACGAAACACTGATATTTGGCCCTTAGGATCTCACTCAGATAGCAATGATTCATTTTATTTATATGTATAAATTACGATGTGTAGGAGGTGAATCAATACTGCAAACAAACCTTACGGGGGCGCAGCAATTTTATTTAATGAGGTGTGATGGATCACATAAAATCGAATAAAGTTAAAAGTTTGTAGCTTATCAAAAATGCTCAGAAATTTCAAATATTCGACCTCTGTGAGACGTTTAATCGTTAGAGATAGGCATTGGAATGGTCGGATAGTAGCGATTGATTAGCTTGGAACATTATGAAGTGAAATTTGAGCAGCTGTTGTTCGGAGATGGGAGAAGGAAGTGAAGTTTTTCCGTTTTTCTTTTTTTCAAGTGAGTTTTTTTTTTTTTTTTTTTGGAGCTAGCATACTGTGATGTTCATTTGCAACTATGATAATTTTCGCTCTTTTCCAGTTTGTTTTTTTTTCGCTCATTATGGGTCCACTCCTTGAGAGTCCATCAATTTGAAGCTTTTAATCCTGTCGTTGATCGTTGTTGATTCGACGATAGTTAGGTGGAAGATGTTCGTATGACGATGTACAACTAGCTGACTTAAAATTCCTGCATTTGCTGGATTTTGGGTATTCAATACGATCAACTCCATCGTAGGGAGTGTTTCACTAACGTTTTGCTTCAAGAGATGCAGATGCAAGAGGTGCTCAAAATGTTGTTATGTGCTGTTTATCGAACGTTTCAAAGTACAGCGATATCTGCGATAAATATTTCTTTGATATATCGCCCCACTCACCTGTAAATTTTATTTCCTATTTTGTACTCGTCTTTATGTCTAAATGTTACTACAAAGAAGCGTCGATTGTTCATAGAATAATTACGACTTATATATGCGTTTGTTGCTTCAGCATCAAATATGTGTTCATACCCAGGATTGTCGCTTGGGATGTGGGATGGGTGAGGGGGAGGGGGGAAAAGATGTAGGGATCGACGGAGTCTTTTTCGGTGAAATGTGGGGAATGGTGTATTAGACCTATTTCTGATGTACTATGACGCAAGACCTATCGAACTGCTTTACGCACATGCAATTTGAATAGATTGAACTTGGAAGTGAATAATTACTAATGGCTGGAAGAACCTTTTTTGCACTCAACAATGAGATTAAAAATTTTCAAATGAAATCGCCGAAGTCATTTCGATATATATTTAGTTTTTCTTTGAAACTTCTAATTCCCATAGAAATCCCTCTATTACTTTCTATGGAAATTTTCAAAAACGTTCATGATGGAATCTTTATTTTTATTTTTATGAATAACTGAATTTTATCGCAGATTCCATAGAAAAGCCGATGCAATTTTGAAGACTTTTGCGAATTACTGAAAAATTGAACTCATTTAGTAAAGGAACGAATAGCAAGGCGTATTACTGATCTCAGAGACATTGAATTTCGACTTTTCAAAGTGAACGTCCGATGTAAATATTTAGAGAGTCGAATTCACTGCAACGCATCTAGTTTTTTGCACAAATTTGGTGGCCGCGTTTCGACACTTCATTTTTTATGGCATATATGAGGAATGAAAAATTTTTCCGGATCCGGAAATCTCTTACGGCTAAGCCATAGCTTGTTGAAAATGGAATCTTTCAACAATACGAGATGAACGTCAGTCTTCAGAGGAAATTTCACAGTCTCTAATCGTTCCGCTGGATCTGCTGGGGGAAGATCATTCAGAGCTGCATTCAAAGAAAGTTTTATTCGTCTATTATGAAATAAGTGTGGGAATTCCCTCTTTTTGAAGGATGATATCCTGAAAGAGGATGAGTACATCTTTGAGGTCACCATCCGAAATTATGTCCGACTATATAACTGAAGACCGTTAATAGGAATAAGCTGTGGTCAGCTATCGTCGACAAATAGTGACCATTAATGATACCTTCTCAATGAATGCAACGGACACCATAATTCCTTAGAAAAGCGAAAGATGGACTTACCCCACAACAAATAAACAAATAAACAAACATCCGTTCGCTATGTGGTGCAAAAAGTTGAGTGAATTTAATGTTATTGGTGAGGGCTCGTTTATTGCAACAGCACTCAACTGGGTTTAACCTTTAATAAGATGGACTACCTTCAGCATGCTGCATTTGTTGGAGGTTGAATGGGATGGATTGTTAACACAACAAGGAGACTGCGATCGACAGACACTTCCTTAAGCAACTTCTTTGTGAATGTGTTTAGGAGAGAAAGCTGATTCGATGATCGTACCGAATCAAAAAGGATTTTAATTGGGGAGAAATCAGCGGCAGAAGAAAATGAGTTCTACTGGTGAGGAGGGTGGGGAGGGAAAGTGGAAAAAGCAGCGGAAGCAGCCATAACACCAACATTGTTGTGAGTAGTGAGTGAGCAAGGAATGCGAGGTATATCATTCCATTATAAGTATGGTAGACGTGTGACACATTTCCAGAAACTTCCTCTCGGGTTTTGGTGTTCCCTATCAAAAGAAATATCAAGTGCCATAACAAATTGAAATATTCCAGCATAAATCCCACGCCCAAACCCATCCACTCGCCGTTAGTTCGATTGTAGGATCCTAAACGTCATTATTGTTCATTCGAATTCATCACTTATCACGAAATTGGTAAATAATTTTTTGAGGGGTTATGGCAGCACCTTCCGAGATGATGATATTTTTGTTATAGAGAGAGGAGTCGGCAGCTGCACTCATCGTCTATTAATCCGAAAAGCCATATAGCTCCGAAGAGTGTTCCGTAAAATAATCATTTTGCAAAGTGGTGATTACCTGTTACTGAACATTCGTGCGAGAGCACGCCAAGTGTCCAGACACGAATTGAACGTCGTCGTAGGGCGGGATTTTCTTATGGGATTTTTTTTTTTGTGCAAAGACATCAGCCAATTCAATGAGTTGAAGTCCAAATATGGGGCTCTTTTTTATGGTGGATGGAGTTTATCGCTTGTTTCGTCTAAAATTTTCGGCACTCTTGGCTACCTGTTCTTAGGTCGCTTGCGCTCGGCAACTTGGCTTCGGACATTTGCGCCACGGCGGTGTACTCGGGCTCATTCGCGTTTGCCATATCTCTTTGAGTTATCAAAAGATTCGATGCAGTATTTAGGCGCTTGCGAAGTTGAAAAATGATCGGAAATTTGAGATTTTATTGTAAAAAGTTAACTGAAATGCAGAATGAAGGCTCATCGAACGCGACATTTGTGCACTCTTATTTTGCTATTTATAGCTATATTGTTCTGTTATGAGGATGTGTGTTCTTGCTCGATCAAGTTGAATACATGTGGAACCTCTTTGTTCGCCGCATCACCGTCAAGCTTTAAGCTTAAGCTTACGGCTCGTTTAAACTCATTTGCTTTGTTTTTGTTCGAGTTTATTTTTGGTGCTTCTTTGCAGTTGTGCCGAGAATTGTTGTTAATAAAAACTCTTGGTATCGAACTTGATTTCATATACGCCTAAGGCAAACTACTTTTTACGGAAATCTCGTAAAACATTCCTTCAACTATTCCATATGTGGAATGCGAAAAGGGGGTGGAAGTGAACGAAATGAAATCCCCTTTTCGTCGATGGTTTCCAATCGTATAGCATTCCCATATTTCTTTTGTTCGCATCCTTCCCTTCTCTGTTCGAAAAGTTGATTTTGACCAGAACTTATGAGATTGAATGAAGAGATGGTGCGATCTTAATTGCGTCAGCGGAGTTTATCCTATCCGGAATCTTCATTGCGGCAGTGGAGTTTATCCTATCCGGAATTTTAATTGCGGCAGTGGAGTTTATCCTATCCGGAATCTTCATTGCGGCAGTGGAGTTTATCCTATCCGGAACCTCGGCCTTGACCGGTTCTGTTGCAGGCTTGTTTTAGCGTTGATATTAGAAACTCGATGATGTGCAAACGCTATAGACGCAGTTTTTTTGTCTTGCGTTTATTGGTGCTGTTTTCAGAGAGTGTGATTGTTATCAGCTTGCAACTTTAACTATGGGACGTCCAGAGTTCTCGCCTAGAGGTGAGTATTTTGATTGCTTATATTCAGTAGTGTTTCATCATCACCTCCTTACACCGATAGTACTATGGTGTCATCTGCGGTTGTCTAGCAGTATCTACTTGCCAGATGAAAGACTAGGGCTCCATAATACATGGTGCGTCTGGATCACTGGCCGGCCCTCGATCCTCAGTTCCTTACTTTTTAATCATCTTCCGTCTCAGTTGTCTAGGAACTCGTACATGAAGTCAATATTAAATAGGCTTTTGCAAATTTGCATAGCGTACTGCAACAATGTCATGTATTTGCCTGACCTGGTGACTTGAAACCGGAGTCGCCGGAGCTGGAGCTACACAATTCTTTGAGTATAATAGAGGCTTTTGTGCAAAGCCTCGTCTGCTGTACCATAGTTGTGTTTGATTCATCAACGAAATGCACATTTTGTTATTTACGGGAAATTGATTAAGGCTCTCGATTTGCTGAATGAATCATAAAGGTGCATATCGTGCTCTAACAGGTTGTAGATGCTTCAATTTGCTGTACCCGAACGGGTGCATATCTCTTCCGATGCATTTATATTTTTTTGAATTCGTGCACGCAAAGTGAGGAAAGCGATAGGGAGAATGGAATGTTGTCAAAGAGATGCTATTTTATTCACAAGGCTTTTTTGGCTTTTTAAAGATTTAGTCGAATATTTTCAGGTGGTGGTTTTCGTGGTTCACCTCGTGGCGGCGTATTTAAAGGTTCGTTCGAACGGCTAAATTGTTACTGAATCGTGGGTGTTCTGCTTCGATGACTTCTTGAGATAATGACAAGCAGACAACCGATTAATATTTATGCAAGGCAAAGGACTACATAAGGGTGTAGAAACAGGAAAGAAAATCATATGCTTACAATACAGATCGAGTAAACATACATTACTGCGCATAAGTAGTAGGGAATATAAAGTAATGGAATCTCTCAGTTGGAATGTTTATTTCTGTAAGGGTAATACCACAGCCATCCCTGCATTAGCACCCGAGGGTAAGGCATAGTGGTCCGATAAGTTAAGTTTCGAATCGGGGAGTTTACAGCCGGTTCCGAAAATCCGGAGTCAGCAGGAGCGTTTAAAAGAGCCATTTCTCCTGCAACTCCCGATTTGCAGTCTTAAACGCCTATTGTGGTGCGGTTTAAAGTGCAAATAACCGCAGTAGTCGATATCATGAGAGGAGGGAATGTATCTGCACACTTCTGCCAATGGTTCATAGGTTTCGTGGCCGTCGATCTTTTGTTTCCTGTTATTGCCGTTTTTGCTGTTTTCTGTTTCTCCTATAATTCCGTTTCTAAAATGCTTTCGATCTTGGGGACCGAAAATCAACCGATATGACTGAATGACTGAAGAGGTGATACAGCGCATGGCTGCCGAATATAGAAGACAGGAGAGGGAGAGGTACATCACATCGGTTCCATATGTTCACAGCCTTTACGATGAGTCTTTTTCAGGTCGTGGTGGCGGTGGATTCGGTGGTGGAGGTGATCGAGGAGGTAATTTTTTAATGTTTCCTTATTTCTGTGGCCGTACCTTATTTTGTTCTGCATTTTGACGGACTTGTCGAAGGTAGCAGTTTCACTTCTATGTTACGTCTATGGAAACAACAGTCTTTAAGCGCTTCAGATTAGCGTAATTGGTTAAATGAGCAAAGCGTAATCTCGGAGTCAGCGGTTCATATCCCCGTATCGAAGGAAATTGTCTCAGCATTCGTTCGCAATATCCATATTTGAAAGCAGTCTTTTTCGTCCCCTTAATAGTGCTGTGTTGAATCATTCACATCGAGGTTTTCTTCAAAATTCTCTCGTAAGCCCCTCGAAATGAAAGCTGTAATGGCCTATGTCAGTGGACTAACTTGAAAGATGGTACTAAAGATCACCGTTTGATCTGGTTTGCACCTTTTGAATTTATTATTTCTGTATTCGATGAGTTCCGAGTTGAGACTGTAGTGGAGACAGGCAGGCACACAAGTGCTTAAGTACTTCTTGCAGTAACGAACTTTGCAAATGAAATCTTTCAGAAGCCCTTAATTTCTGAAATTTGCGAATTTAACGAAGGGGGAAAACTGCTTGGGGAAGAAAGGGATGGGATGCAAATTATAAGAAGAGCTGAGGTATAGGGAGAAACTTTTGTGATGCATATGTTATCTAATATCTACATACTACGGTACTTTCGTGGGCAAAGAAGTGGCGATATTTCTCGTTGGCTGCCAATAAAATTGCAACTCTTCAGAGAGCTTCTACGCTTCAATGGTCTTGCAGGACGTGGTGGTCGAGGTGGCGGTGGTGGCGGCTTCAGAGGCGGCAGAGGAGGTTTTGGTGACAAGGGCGGAAGAGGAGGTTCCGGAGACCGAGGTGGAAGAGGTGGTTTCGGCGATAGAGGAGGACGTGGCGGGTGAGATTTATTCGCTGTCATTCTATCCTTTGTCATCGGGTGTTGTCCAATTTCTTCCATATAGCTTTCCGTTGAATCAATGTTTGAGGTGTGCTATGCAGATTTGACTGTTTGTGCCGCAATTTGCTTAGGTGGCGATGTAGAATATGCTGGAATATCAACAGAGGTACAGTAAAGGTGCTTCTATACGTGAGGCATAGCTAGAGTGGGACATATTGAGGTGCAAAACTTTAGCAGCCTTAACTTGCCATTACCTTCTGAATGAACTTCAGTACAAGTTCATTACTGTTTGTGATCCCGTCCCCGCTCTTTATGCAGCTCTTCCACCTAAGAGAAATCTGAACGCTGAAAACGAGGCGTTTCTGCTTATCGTCAGTCCAAGAGCTTTGATGCTTTCCTAATTATCACAGTTGGTCGGTTTATCGCTATTTCTTTTCGTAGCTGAAGAATAGGCAAAAGCATTTCTTAGGATCGTCTGTTCTAACAAGCAACTTAATGCCATATCTAATCTTATCATTAAACGGGGTTTGCATATTTGCAATAGCCGACGCCAGAATATCGTTCGAACTGGATGTTTCCTACGTAATGCTTTACACGTTGTACAATATTTCATTTACACAATCTTAATATATTAGGTGAGATTGTGGCATTGAGGCTCACATTCTGCTGAGAGTAGCGCATGAATGCATTGAAGAAATATAAAGTGGGAATAGCCGCCAACTTGGCCACCGGGATGTGAGCTTTTTGTATCCCATTGAGTAGAAGCCAGCATATTTCATCAGTACTCGGGAACGAAGTGTAGAATAATTTCTTTGCGTTTTACTGCTTGAGCAACCGTTTGTAAATCTCTGTGGATCATATTTCAACACTGAGTCCCGTTGTGGAATAGAGATGTTTTGCAAGTCTTATGGCACATGTGATTTCGATTGACTGATGCCGAGCGTGGTTTGTGGAAATAGAAATTAGGACGATATCTGTGCAACCGAGTTGATGCTTGCAGTTTTGGTGGACGTGGTGGATCGAGAGGGTCACCACGTGGACGCGGAAGTCCACGCGGAGGACGAGGTGGTGGGATGAAAGGTGGCAAAAAGGTCATCATTGAGCCGCATCGCTACGAAGGTATTCTCTAATTTTTCTTTCATGCGTGGTGTTCAACAAAGCTGATGCTGTTCTTCATGCGCACAGCATAAACGGTTGATAGTTTCTTGCTTTCTCTTCGTAGACGTACTGCGTCATCCATTCTGTTGTGCTCCATCGAAGCTTTCATTGCTTTGAAATTTTCATCCGATTCAATCTGCATTTGACGCAATATTTTTGCTCTCGATTGTCATATCCTGAAATTATAGAGTTTTGCATCAGCAGTTTTAGCGAAATGCTGTAGACCGACTCTCCACTGCAATGGTTCTCTTATTCGCTATAAACCAGCTGATCACTTCTGTCGGTTTGCGTTTGATGCATCAGAAGTAAATTGTGCGAAGCATTCGATGGAGACAGTAGCAGATTGGATTTGAGGTACGATATGTATTAGAATTTGGTTCCCGGGTTCGATTCCCGGCTGGTCTCCCAGCGGATCGCTAGAAAGCTGACCACCAGCCGTTCCGAAAATTAGGTCGCAACAGCCGTGTGTGGATGTCAGCTGCATCGATATGGGAATCGATGAAATACACCTGTCTTTGTATCTTTGTATGGATTAGAGTACAGTTCTGATCGAATATCAAGCTGTTCTCTTCGTGCAATGTTTTGCATTTTCAGTTTTGCTTTTCCAACTTATTTCAACGGTGCAGCTTCTGATAAATGGTGTTTTTCTTATTATAGGAGTGTTCATTGTGAAGGGCAAAGAAGACGCGCTAGCGACACGCAATCTGGTGGTCGGTGAGTCGGTATACGGTGAGAAGCGAGTATCGGTGGACGACGAGACAGGAACTCCGGTGGAATATCGTATCTGGAATCCGTTCCGATCGAAGTTGGCTGCGGCGATGATGGGTGGACTAGATCATGTTCACATAAAACCGGGCACTAAGTTGTTATATTTAGGTGCAGCATCTGGGACAACCGTATCGCATTGCTCAGATATTGTGGGACCGGTAAGTTGATTTTTTTTTTTTTGTGCAATGCATAGAACAAAAAGAAGAGATGGAGGAATGCCATCAGATAATCAGTTCAGTCAGTTTTTTGCTGAACTAGAAGAAGCCCGATTTGAGGTGCCATCCACTTCGGTTCTCTTCTATTTTGCCGTTCTCTCCTATTTCTTCTTTGGCGAAACTTTGCTTAGCATTGATTGACATCATTTCAGAAACATGCTTATACATGGCGTGATTGAAATTGCACCTTTAATATTTGCAGCAGTGGTCATATTTTGGTCACTCACAAACGGTGGGCTATATCTTGCAATATGACACAGCTGTTTTTTTCAAAGCTTATGAAATTTTCGGTTGCTTCGATGTTTTATTTCCGAAATTTGTGAATTCCTTTTGGTGCTTCTTTAATATGTGGTTGTGATCCATTTGCCATAGATTCAGGATTTTCGGTTAATCTAGAGCTTGAGGGGGTGAGGTAAGCGAGGTGATACCCGTGTGTAGCTCAGATATCTGATCCTCAAAACTACTTCAGATCGATAAGCTAATTTCTCATTGTTCATGTTCTTCGGGAATCACTATTTCAGTTATCTTCCAACAAAAAGCTAAATAATGGATTTTGCATAGAAACCTTTATTGACGCATTTTTGATAGAAATGAATTTGCTTTTGCATATCTTGGCTTCAAAGAAGTCACCATTTCAGTGCGGGGCATATACCTATGCCAGTTCGAAGGCCTATATCCTCCATATTTTTGCTGTCTAACTATAGCACCTGCATGTATGATTTGTGCACACAATAGTGCATTTTGCAATAGAGGTGAGGAGGGGGGGGGGGGGGTTAGAAGCGGGGAAGCGGGGACGGGGATTAGTCGTTCCATGCGCATTGCTAGTTTTGCTTTGATAGAGGTTTGGGATGGAGAAATTGTTTTGTTGCTTTCCAGGAGGGTCTTGTATATGCCGTCGAATTCTCGCCGCGATCTGGTCGTGATCTGCTTAATGTGGCGAAGAAACGTCCAAATATAATCCCCATTGTTGAGGACGCACGACATCCACATAAGTATCGAATGCTTGTCGGTACGCTTTGTTTCCTAAGCAATTCGGTTGAATACTTTGTTCATCGCTCAATATCGCAGTGTTATGCTATCAATTATATTGCTTTGGGTATCGAATACCGAATGAGGATTTATATATGTTCGCTTTGCTTTTGAAGTTTTTGAGGTTTAAATGACAAACATATGGAATATTAGGTATTGTGAGTATTACCTTTTAAAAGATAGATAGGGAAAGAGTTTGATTGATGTTGAGTTGTTTGATTTGAAGGGATGGTGGATACGATATTTTCGGACGTGGCGCAGCCTGATCAAGCACGTATTGTAGCGCTAAACGCACGTTATTTCTTGAAGAACGGAGGACATGCCGTCATCTCCATCAAGGTTATTTTTGACTGTTTTAGTTAGTGGAGAGGGGATGGGGTGTTGCTTTATATATGGCTAGAGGGCCGAGGCAGGCAGGGAAAATGGTGCAACTTTTTTATTTCCTGGCTAAGAATCCTGCTACTAGAGAACGGTGCAATCCCTACCCCCTTCCCCCCCTTTCCTTTCCCCCCTCACCCGCCATTTTTTTATCGGCAGTGGGAAAAAAATCTTTTGTTGGCGATAGTCCCAAACTTGCATTTGTAAGTTGAAGCTGGAAGTGATATACACGGCGAGATGTGCAAAAATTTCTTTTCAAACATGCGACTTGCCCATATATGAGCCACATGCTGAGGGATGAACGAGCCGATGCTACCGCGGTGGATGTTAATGTAGTTGAGATAGAGGAGAAGGGGTGCTGATAGGTTGTTCGCATTAGGATACCTATGTATTAGATCACGAGTTCGAGCTTCGCTTCCATTCTCATTCTTTAATGCGTCATTCAAAACGCAGAACATCGAGGCTTCATAATGGTCCGCTAAACACTTCAAATTTGCTGTGTCAAGTAGGGCCTAAATTTGATGCTGATGTTTTCAGGAGCGTTGTATGTGAGGGAGATCTAGCTCAATTGTTTCGCTTAAGAATTTGATAATCAAATTGCAGAATGATGGTTAGCGGTGAGGTAAGAGAAGAAGGTGGTGTAGGACGTGTTGGAAGATATTGGGTGGTAGAAATAGTATCAATTTGGATTGCTTGAAAAATGCTGAGTTGTTGGATGGGGGCGACGCGTGCCTTTTCATTATTATTTCCGAACGCATTGTGAGCTCTTTATATGTAAAATGTGCTGCATGTGATCGGTTGTGATTTATTGTTGAAAAGGGATGTGAACATCAACGTTTTAGAGGGTGTTAGCGTTGTGTAGAGGGTATTACACAGGGCAGTAGTCAATGTTCCGTTCGCAACTATCTGAGAAAATGATCAGATGGAGTGTAGTTTACATAGTTTAAATGATTGACAATTTCCTATTCAATCTATAGTAAGTAGTATTGTTTCCAGGCGAATTGTATTGACTCGACAGCAGAGCCAGAGGCGGTATTCGCTGGAGAGGTAAACAAATTGAAGGAAGAGAAGTTCAAACCCCGTGAACAGGTTACGTTGGAGCCATACGAACGAGACCATGCTGTCGTCGTTGCTGAGTATCGACCTAAGAAGAAGAGTGCTGCTTGATGGGTCCTTGGATATGTTGAGTATTAAGTGTGAATTATGGCTTTCAGCAAGAAACGAGAGGGGGGACGAGTGTTTTGGTGGGAATTGGGGCAGAAACCTTAGGGTATAACGCTTAAAGAAAAGTCGCTATGGTCATCATCATTCCTCCTCTTGTTCTCGAATTTCCTTGAGATCAGCGTTCACGCCATGTTTCCTTTATCTTGGTTGAGCAAGCATCGCATTTTGCAGACTGCCTTCAGGTTATTGGGAACCGATTGTATAATTGACCTGTCTTGGCTACGGTTGCTCAGATTTCAGGTTTTGGTGAACCATAAAACGAAGAGCTTACCCCGCATACCCTTAATATGCCTCTTATTTGGTCTCGCACGTTTCTTCTTTTCGCATATCTACCGCTAGCATTGTGTAGTATGGAGTGACATCATCACGCGGAACGTTGTGTGGTGGCAGCCCTAACTGAAACTCATCAGTGATCGCAGAGCGGAGTTACGTGCAAATTATACGTGGAGGTTTACAGATGTTGTTTTGAAGGAGGAGAAAGCACAACTGTGGTATAATTCCATGTCTTGGTTGCAGTTTATTACATGGCTTTCTAAGATTGCTGTCTTGATGGGAAAGAATGGCACGATGGAGGAAAGCAGGGCAATAATTGCAGAATTGCGATAGTTGCTAAACACTTGAGAGAGATTCCCGTCGTATTTCAGGGCAGAACTTAGGATTGGGGCAGGAGTTTCGGTGGGAAAGTGGGGAGGGCATTGGTGCAGTGACAAGGGGGGGGGGGGGGGGGG
>JAARMF010002561.1:0-10344 GCA_022844705.1 Toxascaris leonina
AAAAAAATTGTCTCCATATTGATAGCAATTGAATGAAATCCTTCACGGGAATATTTAATGAGAAGGAAGAGTTATAAACATGATTTAAGCGAAATTCATATAAGATGAAAAATATTAATTGACAAACTTTTTCAACATTCGCATTGAAGCGTATTTCTTTGAGCAGATCGAAATTTTTCGCGTAATCATAAAGATATTGACGAATCAATGAATTATGCATAAAATTCGGATAGTCAATCGGTGGTGGAAAATCCGAATAGGCCATCATCTCTTTCGATGTATTCACAACGGTCGATTCCATTACAGTTGCTCCTTCCTATAATTTATTTCACATATTTTAAGCATTCTTTAGCGTTCGATAAGTCACTATTAAGTTTATTTGCTTAGTTTTTGGCTTGATAACTCAACTCCAAGAAGAGTCAATAGTCATTTAATGATAGCAAATGCGCAAAAAATCAACGATTGAAGTGGATTGAAATATTTCCAACAAAATCGATTCCGTGCACAAATTTTCACAAAAANTCTGTATGAATCAATAGTTGATAATCAAATTATAAAGCATGGAAAAGTTTTCAAGAGTCGTTGAGCTTGCTAAAGTTATTCGTTTAAAAAATATGCTCTCATTTTGAACATTCACGAAGAAACTGTTTTATTTTTTTTTCGAAATATTTTAAAACCTCTTTTGCTAACCAACCTACCTTTATTTGTGGTCTATAGTTCCATAGTCCACCGATATCTGAGGTACGTTCGTAGGCGACAACATCGATTCCAGCAACGCGACATTCTTTAATTGCTGGCAATCCGCTGACACCACAACCGATCACGCACACACGCATCGTTGTTTCATACAACAGCGAGCACCAAACCGCTCCTCATTCAGTTGCTCTCATGCCTTCGTCACACTTTTCCCGCAATAAAATGGGGCGTTTTCTGAACCCAAAGATTCTCGTTCTCGCAACGAAACGTTCTCTGACACTGAAAATCGCATTTACCTGTAGTGTTAAACAACCAAATCGTCACGTACATATTGGCACAAAACACTTAGAGGACATTACTCGTTTACCGTTCATCAAAGTGTAGAACGATGATTCTTGGTCACTCTATATTCAAGAGTTTTTCTACTCTATTTTTATTTTTGTGACGAAATAAACAGAAAAAACTTTAACTTTGTTACAAACAGGCTATTGAATAAGAACAAGTGAGGAATCAACGTTGAAAGATTTTCACTTTTTCAGACTTTCAAAATTTCTTCCAGTTTTTTCTTATAATTTGAGACCTAGCTAAACGATCTAAACAATTCGTTAATGTGAATTTATTTGTTAATTTATTAAGCCAATTTTAATACATACTTAAATTTAATCAATAATCTATTCATTACGAATAAATTATTTCTTCATGTCATTTCCACTTTCCCAAGTTTAGCACTTATTTCTTGTGATAATTCTCAGAGGGTCATTCAGTCTCTTTGTGGATCGGCTTCCACTTTTTTAAAATCAGCAGTCTTAGTAAAGCAAGAATTCTATGAGTGTATGAAATAGTACGAAGCAGTAGCTTGCTGCCAGTGGACTACTCTCTTAACGAAATTTATCTCTTCGCTTCTCTATTAATTAATCCTTCGTTCAGAAAATCTTAAAATATGCTCGAGCAGATACTCTCATTGATGGGAGGTAGAGGGAGATGGGTGCAGGAGAGGAGGAGAGAGGAAGGGGGAGTCGGAGATGGGGGGAAGGAGAGGATGCGGTCAGCCGGAATGAATTTTTGCTCAACGATTAACACATTTGATTATTTTCTCATATATACGTTTTCATCGCCGCCAAAGTAATTATTGTCGTTCAGCAATTGCGATATAAAAAATTACTCGACAGCTGTTTGTATTATTTAGTCACCTTGTTGCTAAAATTTTTCCACTTGCAAGATGAAATTAATTAAGAGACAATTGATTTGCAAAACGAGATAAGCGCAATTGAGTACATCGAAAAATAAAACGAACCAACGAACACTCAAATGAACGAAGACATAAGTTTAGCGACGATTTTGATAATTTGTGACAAATCAAAAAGTATGTTTAGTGCAAAAGTGTAAAATTCTTTCGAAAATAAGAGAAATATTACGAAAAAAATTCTTTAATCTCTTCAATAATAAACAAATTTGTAATGAAATAAAATCGATTACAAATGATGAAGGAAAAATGAACGCAAATAAACAACGAACCCATTAATTTATAGATGAAATTGTTTATAAAATGTGAATAATTTAAATTTCTAAAGTGGTTCTAACGCATTGATACGATGGAAATTTCAATTCAAAATAATATTAACAATTAGAGAAATATATTTCCGGTCGAATCGAAATTTAAGTTTAAAACTTTTTCAAAAAGTTTTTAGCAAAACTTTTTGATAGATATGCATATGAAAATATATGATAAAGAATTTGTGTATTCGTAAAAATTATTTCGTTTAAAAATTGTGAAAAAACTCGTGAATTGCATCTCTCGATTGATTGTAGTTATGCTTGTGGAATGATGCGAATCCACTATCGAAAAGGAGTGACTTTTGGGTTCTTTACACATTCGTTGAGTATTGCTCATAATGAAATAAATAATTTTTAAAATAACACAAATTTTATCGACTATACTTGCTATGCTTATAATCAAAAGTCGTCCACTATTCTTGTACCATGTTGATGATTGCATAGCTGTTTTCATCGATATACTTACATAATCGATGATCGATGATGCAGCTATAATAGTATTATTAATTTATTTTATTATTATTTTCTCCGTTGATTTGTTAATATGCTTATTTTTATTTTTTATTTTTTTCTTTATTTACTTTCTTTGACTTTCTTATCCACTCTTGCTTGAATCATCGCTAAAACATTGACGAATTTAAATATTCTAAGTGCTAGAAAAATTAAGATTGCCACATAAAACATAAGAAATTATGAGTGTAAATATTGAAGGTAGTATTAAATGAGTCAAAAAAAACACCAAAAGGCAATAAACTTTTTTTATTTGTGCGATAAAATCCATTAAAATATTGTATCACAATTATATTGCATCTCAAACCAAATTAGCATCGATCCAAAAACGCATACAAATAATATCACATAAATTCCATAAGAAATCAACGATATTCCATTCGATCCCGAACAAAATATCCAAATTCCAGCACAAAGTAATAATGTCGTCCAAGCGGCAAGCCATTTCGATGATTCATAGCGGAAATAATAATCCTAAAAATATTTTTGATAGCAGAATATTAAACTATTACAACTTTACTTTAATAATAGAAATTATAGCAAAGTTCAAAAGCAATTGCATCGAAATATTTCGCCTTAAATATCTTCATTACCCTCTCTAATAGCGCCACATATAAGCATGAATTCTTTGCAGTTAATTCAAAAAATTTTCTCAATTCACGATTGCATTCGTTCTCTCTCTACAACTTTTCCTTTTTTCCCTCTCTTAGAATCTACTAAAAGAGCCAAAAATTTCTTGTCTATTTATTCCGCACGTATTTAAAAGGTCAGCCTCTCATTATTTTTACTGAAGGCTGACCTTTGCCTTAGTCGGCTAATGATCTGAAATATTATTAGTCTAGGTAACATCATCAGCTATACAATCGAATAAAGCCTCATAGCATTTATAAAACTCTATGGCCTACTTCTTAAAGTGGATGGCTCCAGCTATGATTTAATCACAGAATCATCACAAGTTCTATGCAGTCAAATTTTACGCCGTTTATAGCAAATTGTTACAATAACACAATACTCTTTTATTAAATTTCTATAAGTTTCTGTAAACGCCCTTATAATTATGGCCAAAATATTGCTCGCCTCGAATTAGTGCATTTCATGATCCATAGCACGCACGCTTGTTAAACTTTTTTGTAGTGACAGCAATGTGACAGCAATATCGGATGTCCTAGATCGATTTGACACATTTTGGCCAAAAATTGGACAAATGGAATTTTGACAAAAAATTATAATTTTGTCCGTAGTTTTTCTCGACATTAGTCATATTCTTTGTATATGCGTGTTTTATTATCGTAAGAAGAATATTTTTGCTAGTTTTTGGCTATGAAGTAGTGAAAATTTTTTGATTCTCGAATTCTCACATACTGCAACACTTCATTTGCGCACTAAAAGAAAACAATGCTAATTCGATGAGGTTCGTGATTGCATTGAATATTAATTTTCAATCATAAAGATATAATTTTTGTAATATCACACATTAAAAAAAACACTAAAAATATGATTCTGATATCTTACGATCGCTCCACGTCGTTTCGATGATCCTTTTGTTTTGCAATCACGATGCTTCATTGGTTGTTTAACACGTTCCGGTAGAGTTTTGAGAGCATTTTTAGCACCATCCCATTTACCAATTCCGTCTAATCGATATGCATATGGAGCATTTGCACCAAATATGAGTTGACAAGCGAACTTCGGATCACTCAATACGTACTACAAACGAAGAAAACCATTCGAGTTCAAGCAAATTCGAGAAACAATGGGCTGATAAGTATCGCAAGTGAAATATCCTAACAACTGTCATCCGTATTATTCTCAGATAAGACGTCATTTTTGGAGGAAAATGGGACTCAAACGATTTAATGAACAAATTATCTGATGGAAAATACGACTGGATTTGTTGTATGCTGCTCTGAGAGCATTTTCAAGTAGCATTAATAAATATTCANAGGAAATGGGACTCAAACGATATAATGAACAAATTATCTGATGGAAAATACGACTGGATTTGTTGTATGCTGCTCTGAGAGCATTTTCAAGTAGCATTAATAAATATTCATTTGCCTTCACAAAGAGAATTTCCTTCGGTGGTCACTGTTGAGCTCAAGTTGGAATGAACTGGACTTTTTAACACATTTTCAGACTATGAATCAGTAGAGAGCCGATGTTTTTCAAAAAAAAAAAAAGACCACCGAAGCAATCAGATCGATTACGCAAAATTGAATACTCAAATTGCAATGATGAGGAATTCATCGATACTACTAAGATAGTCATGTCGTTATATAAGGAACTCAATAGATATTATAAAATTTAGTAAATTTCACATGGATATCCTCAACTATGAACAAAAAGGATTGAAAATATTAATCTCACAGTCGTACTTTTTCAATGCTTCATTGGCAACGGTGATTAATCGAATATCTAAGTATATAGTTTTCTAAGGTTTTATATTTCCTCAATAATTATGCTGATAAGAAATGAAAAAAAAATGCTTAAAATATTGGCGGATAATCAAACAATAGGAATTGTGCTTATAAAGTTAGCATCTTCGATAAAAAAAATGATAAGATATTAAACTGCACTTATAAGATAGAAGCCTTGAGGCACTAATCTAGCAAGTTTTTAATCGTATACCATAATTAGCGAGATGGACATATTATTATAAAGCTAAGATCTAAGCCGGAAGTAGCTGTGAATATGGAGCAAAAATATAGAAATAATAGTACAACTGGCTTATATTACTTAAGTCGATATAGAGCAGCTGTGATATTTCTCGTATAAAGGCACATTCTTTTCACTTGGGTAGTGAATGCCTCATTGCAATGGAAAATCCAACTTTGTGGATCTGATCTAATTGCTTCCATACATTTTAATTCAAAAATAATAACTACTCGAAATTCTAAAAATATTTCAATCCCATTAAACGTCTGGTGAAAGCTTCAGTCTTTTCTCTCTACCCCCTCCCCCTTCCCTCCCCCCTCCCCATCCCCCATCAACTATAATTCTTTATAGCAGTTTTTTAAACTTGTTTCCTATATTAATTATAAATGTACCGATGTAAGTGTGATAATCAATGAATTTGCAAAAGTGACATAAGTGGCCCATAGACATGTCAAAATATTATTTTTCATAGAGTAATTGCTCTATTAGGTAAAAGATACCTTAGGGCATTGCTCTCCGACAATAGAAAAAGATTAAAGAACAAATGTGCTCCCTCACTCAGTTCAAATATGGCCGCATTATACGAGAGTTCAGCTTAAGAAATACGACTAATTTAGGAATCAATTTTTCTCGAAATAGGCAAAATGCTAAGCAATAAAGCAGCACGGATAATTATAGCAATTTTAACCTTCCATATATTTGGTTTGCATCCAACTAATTCGGCAATTTCATCCATATATTTCATATAATCGACTTGTAATGTATGCTTTGTGCTTTTATAATATCTGCAAATACAAAAAAATAGACCCGCATATATATTTGAATATTTTAATTCTCTAATAAAGATTATTTTTTATATTTGATTTTTTTTTTTATAAAAAACATCTCAAAAGTTATGATGAGTAGATGCCTTGTTCCGCGTAATAATTGCTCAGCATCTTTCTTTCAATCGTTGAACTGCAATCTCTGCATCTCAACAATTCTCCGGAAAATATTAAAAAATATTGGAACTGTTTTTTCAATATGATAATAATTAGGTTCTACTCGTTATCATTATATGAAATCATCGGATATTCAATAAAAATTACATCGAAATGAACTATATAAACATTATTTAAGATTTCTTTCATCAATGCTTTAAAAAACTTGAGAAACTTCCTTCCTCACTATTCACTTTCAAAAGGAATCTCATAATGCTTGTTGAGCGATTAAATATTACAGCAACGCTTTTCTAGATTGCTAAATAAGTTTGTTTCAGTTATAAATGTAGAAAAAAACGATATTTTTAATGGACGTGTTTCCGATAATTTACATAAAGCTTCCGAAAATATCGTCAACTATTTGCAAAAAATGGCTAAGCTTAGATCGCTTCAATCGTCCTACTCCCCCTCCTCCCCCCCTCTCCTTCATGAGCTCTCCAATTCCAATTTCGAACACCTAATTTCAGTAAAAGCTGATATGATGAGTATTATTGCTAGAAGTGGTATAAAACTATGTCATGCAATTTCCAAAATGCGAAGTGACACTTTTCCTGTACTATGTTCGTTCTTTTGAATGTATCCCGATTAGTGGAATATATTGCAGCTGCCCTTCTTCGTTGCCTCCACCACCCCCCCCCCCCCNTGATGGAACTATTTCCTCGTTTAGTTATGGTCTTGAGCGATAGTCAAATAACAACCCTTTAGCAGCTGAAATAAAAATAATTAAAGTAAATAAAAGAAAAGCATATTTCTCTAAAGCATTTTTAAATAATCTTCGAACCTTTTAGTCCTACGTTCCCGTGTACGTTCAATATCGCGCATCATCACCATTTCTGACGGTAATTTGAGCTGTCCACTAAACACTGCGGCCACCCAACGAGATTGTAATTCGGATATTGGTGCGAGACTTCCGATTGGTTGAATTAGACCAATTACCGCTAACGATGGACAGTTTGGAGGGAAGATATATTTGTACAGATCCACTTCATGTTCCTTCAAATATCCTTCTATTAGTATTAATTTCACTTATTAACGTTGTCTCAATAAAATTCGACGAGCAAGTTTTCAATAAGGGAAATATTTCGAAAATTCATGCTCAAATATTCATTCAATTCATTTAAGAATATGTCATACCAATAATCGTCGAAAAGAAGCCCTAAATTCTTTTTCATAAATGCGCCCAAGGATACCTATATATTGATGTGATTATTTTGGCTTTATTTCTTTATCACTTATGACGAGCAAATATACGCTGGATTACTATGATACCGAAAGATTGCTCCATCTGATTATAACTTATATAAAAGCAACGCAAAATCGCTAAAGCAACGCAAAATCACTGAAGCTCTACATCACAAAATTAGGATCGTGATTTTTGATGGAACCGGCTTGTTAAGACATGAAAATTACTGACGTTGAGGATTCTTGTAGTTGATCGATCCGATGGGAAGTCAACCGTTAAAGGCTTCGCTATTAAAATCAGATTATTTACTACTAAAGGATATTACATACTCTCGTATGCTATGAGAAAACATAAGCACTTTCGATGTGTGCAAGCTATATGGTTGATAGCAGTGATGTAAGCGCTCCAAAAAAGTGTTACACCTTTCTTGAGGTAATGAAGGTAAACAGCTTTACATCTTATTGAAGGTTCAAGGTATATATCTTATTAGAAGAACTGCATCAAAACTTGTAGTATGATGATGTCACTTGTCGAGGTATATATCGAGTGATGGAATAGTTTCAGCAATTGGTTTCTATTCGGTTAGCGAATAAGCTTCCTCGACTCTTTTATATTATCTTATAAAATAAATGAAGCGTAAAGAAAACCATTATAATGGCAATTCAAAAAAATTATGTCATATCACTTCAAAAAATGTAAAACATGCATTATTTATCGTGAATTGTTCATCAGAAACATTTCGATTCAGCAAGTCGTTAGTGCTGGATCGAGTGTTAGATTCTTGATTCATTCGCTGAAATATATTTTATTTCAATCTTATCCCGAGAGAAGAAGAACGCTCTTTTATTCATTCAACAAATTTATGGATGCACGCATCGAAAAGCTTAAATCCTTATTTATGAGAACAAAAAAAAAACGCAATAAATTTGTAGTCGTATGCCAAAAAAAGCCATAATATCCATTCCTTTATTTATTCCATATAAACGCTAACTGCATCAACGCTCTAAATACGCCACTAAATCGATGTATATTTGAGTGCGGCATAAATTATTTCAAATACCTACCACAATTGATATGGTAGATTGTGGATAAAGATAAGGAAATTTGAATGTATATCCAGTCGCATAAACGAGTACATCGACAGGAAATCGACGACCACCTTTTACAATCACTCCCGATTCATCAACACAATCCACATCTTCCTGAAAATTGTGTTGTCTTAATGGAACTCAAGTAATGGAATGGAAATGAAATTCAAAATAATGAAATGGAAATGAAATTCATATGTGCGATTGCCTTAAGAGACTTTAACTGAAATATGCAAAAATATTCTTTGTCATGAAAAGTATGCGAATTGTCGACCGTTGAAATTCCTTATAAATGAAGCGAGAAGCGATTCATCATCGACTTGCATTGTTCATAAATGGAAAGAAGATGAACCATGCATTGCAGTTAATTCAGAGGAAGATTTATTAGCTGAGAAGTAACCTGTATAGCGATGAAGAATAAGTTTTCTTGCAGATATCAGGACGAAGAATTTAGTAAGAAAGAAGAGGTGAAGGAATTTAGCAAAGAAATTATTCTACAAATCCAATAAATACCTATCAACCTCTATAGAAGCGTTCAGCTTCATAGTTATAGAAATTATTTATAAGGTACGAAGGATTTTGGAAGCGTTCATTAAAGCATATTTAGTGTATTCGGCTCGAAATAATTAAAAATTGTTGCTGAAAGATATGCGAATAGCGTATTCGAGGGGAGGAGAGAACGGGAGTGTCGTTTCTTCGGCGGTGTGAATGAAATCGGAAATAAAAATATTTACGGGGTTGAGTTTTTCATTTGAATTTGACGTTCAATTTTTACTGGCCTAAAAAGCTTCCGTTAACTTCTTCACTTCTTATCACCTTTTATCACTTCTTATCACTTACCACCACCTTATCACTGTATTTCGAAAAAATGCCTATATGACATGAAACTTCCAAATCACGGAACTAATTTGCGACATCAGGAAGTGATTTGCAAACTTGAAACGTAGAATAATTAAGCAACTTATTTTTTCAAGCAGAATAAAGCATCAATTTAATATGCCTTTTTTTGAATGAATAAACATATTTTTTGTTAGCTGCCATCTATCGAACTTAATATTCATATTGTTCGAAACAATTCAAAAGAATGCCGCAATCATTATTTACGCGTCGAAAGAATTTCGTTAATAATCAACAACATTTCTCAAGCGATTCACCTATAAACACTTTACAAAATATACTCTAAGACATCAATGAACAAAACAAAATTTTCTCGTCAATTATCCGTTTAATCGAGAGTTGTTATTGTTTTTATGATGAAGATTCATTTATGGAAAACATCGTTGGGTGGGTAAGGGAGACAGAGAGGGGGGACGGAGGGATGGGTGTGGGGGGTGTGGGGAGGCGAGTGCGTTTATTGATTTATGAGTTATTAATGTGTTGCGTAATACTTCTAATGTTTTTCATCGTTGTTTACGATGAACAATTTCTAATAGTACACGTTTGTTTATTATTGACAGATAGTGAAAAAAGAATTTATAGAGGGCAATCTATGCCGATAATACGATCTATAAGTTCATTTATAAACGTATATATCGGAATGTATACATCCAAACGTATTCATATACATTCGTCCAGATGAGCAAATACTTATGCATATTCATATACATATATAAATTCATGTGTTAACCGTTCTGATATATATATATATATATATATATATATATATATATATATATAT
>JAARMF010002561.1:10531-25034 GCA_022844705.1 Toxascaris leonina
ATATATATATATATATATATATATATATATATATATATATATATATATATATATATATTCATGTCTTACCGTTATGACGACTTGCCCTGTAGCAAGAAGATCTGGAAGGGTATCGTTGAGTGTCGGATGTTGTTGGAAGAAACGATGATATGGTCGAAGGCCATAAGTATCATGATCGAATCGTTGCTACAATAATTATTCATTAGATATTAGCCGTATATTATCGTATCGCATAAAAAATATCACCATTAAAAATTTTATATGAGCATTAAATTCTTAACAAATATTCTTATATGCTTGTTACGAATCGATCGATATCAATTTCCTTTGAGCATCTAATCGATAAAAACTACTCAATGCTTAACATCGCATTTTAACTAATTTCAGCTAATTATGCTATATAATGAAATTTATGAGCTATTAGATTAAGCACTTAGTTGTAATTGAAGCATTTGATAAAACCGATTGTGATAATGCTAATGAGCTCTGATGGCAATAATAGTGTGAACAAATGACGATAATTACTAATATTATTGAGCGTAATAAATACGCTAGTACTGCATGATTTGTGGAATAGGCAATAGAAATATGAGTATTAGAAAGCTAATGAAGAGAAAATTTAGTAACTGCTAAAGTCTCATAATTTTGCATCATAGATTCACCTTATAATCATTTATTTCTGCTTGAATGAAAAATATTTTGGCGTCGATAAAATGTCGATAGTTATTTTGAGATTTATAATGGAGAAGATGTCTCAGTGAGAATATAAAAGAAAAATTTTTTTGCGGGGCACATAATAATATGTCGCGTTTAGCATTTTGTCATTGATATTCACCATCATTAGCCGAAAAAAGTAGTTTCTGCAAGAGAATAGCTTTGAGGTATTTAATGGTTGATGTATTTTCTATGAGATATTGCAATCATCTGTTGCATAAGAAATTTACTCATCAGCTGTTTAATCAAGGCGATTTTAATCACCTCAAATAGCGTAAATAATAAACTTTACCTGAAGATGATATTCCATATATTCATTGCAAAGTGTCCACGGTAAATGATCGAAAAGAAATAAATACCATCGAGTCAATAATTCCACATCATATGGCATACCACCTCGCCAAACTCGTTTAAATAGCCATGTACCACGTCGTGATGAAATTGTTACCTATATTGAGGGAATTATTTCAGTTTTGAATATTCTCTTTGGTGGTAGAAATGACTTTTGATAATGATAATGGTAGGGGACTTTTAACAAATGATACCAAATTTTTTTGAGGAGAAAATAGTGGAGTAGTTTGATGGGTTGTTTCAATTCGTGATTTTCTTTCCATAGTTTGCACCACATTTCAGGATTTTTGTTGAAAGCTATAAATTTTCACTTAAACATTAACAAAGAAAAAAATAATTGAAAAGAAATTCATGATGACACCTAAAAATTATTACTATATTATTTTGTGAATGTGCAAAAAAGGAAAGAAACTCATCATTAATGATGTCTCGGAAAAAAGAATTCGAAGAAATTAGTGAATTTAATTTTTAGCACATCGATGATATAATCGCAAAAGGCGATTGAAAATTTCCACATCAGATATTAGCATACGAAAATCGAAACGTAATTACTTGATGATCGCAAATAAAAAGTGCATTAAAAATACGGAATGATATTTATTTTAATTGCGCTTGATTTATCTAACTATCTAGTGATTAGATTCACCTGGTTACATAGAAATCGAATTCACCTGATCACCAAGCAATCAGATTTACCTATTTTTCAGTTAATCACAGTTATTTAATATAGCGTGGAATACGCATGAATTTCAGATATGAATGGAAATGTAAGAGGACAGATGATGTTTCATGATAATATGACAGCATAAGAGCGTGATAATATGGCACTCTGCGAGTATACTGCGTGAATATTTCAATATGAGAGCCAATTTTTGCGACAAAGAAAAAGCATCTATCATAAACGAACGGATATTATAGAATAGAAAAGTTGTAAATAAAAGTGATTATATATAAATAAGGTTTTTATTTATTTATGATCATCAATTGCTAGGCTAGCAGAATATGAGGATTATTTTTATGAACAGAAAAATGTGACGATTTCAGAAATTTTTGAAGTCTTTCGTAAAAATTTGATTAACTTTGTTTTCTGCCTTAGAATAAGCATTACCAATTTGGAAACTCCTGTTGTTTGTTAATCTACTAAGCGATATAATCTCTATCAGTGAGCACACATACGGGGAGGGGGGGGGGTGGGGGGCTGGTGGGGTGGGTATGATTGCAATTTCGCGAAAATGAATACCGATTTCGCAACGCGACTTAACTCAACCGCGATATCAAGTGATGAGTTGCCAATACCGACAATAAAAACATCTTTGCCCTCAAAACCTTTCGAGTCACGATATTCGTGTGCATGTAGCACTCGACCTTTGAATTTTTCGATACCTATAATTAATTATTATTTATTGCGTAATGAATATTTCTTCAACAAAATGGCAGAAGACCTCCTGACGACAATAAGCAAAATATTCCACCGATCACCACTAGCTTAGGTTTCACCAATCTTTCGCTTTGAGAATTAATTTTCGAGTTTAAACGAATCAGTGAACACCATCATCGGAATGCATAAAAGCTAAAGAATGCTAATAAATTCGAAGCGACGTGCAACAAGTGTCGAACAAAAAGGCGCTGATTTTTCTCGACTTCTCTTTCAGCACTCTTTCTGGACTCAGAAAGCTCTTTTTTTTCTGGAAAAGTTTCTCGAAAAAAAAGATTCTTTGAAGAATATTAGAATAAACTCAGAGTGATAGAATGGCCATAAATCTGCTTGATATTTACTAGGGCTTATAACTAAGCAATCGCTTCGTAATCGATAGGGACTGGATCCGAGGAATGTTAAGCTGGATGTCCATTGAGGCTATTTTTTAAATGCATAATTTTGGAATGCTTCTTCCTGTAAATTTCATAATTGTTAGCCAATAATTGAGAAATAATGCTGCGCTTTTTTTATTAGTTGCCATCAAATGCACTATTTGGATGTTGGCCAAGCATTCTACTTTCTTTACTAATACTAAGCAAGTAGCAGTTTTTTTTTTCTCAAAACGATTTTGATCGGCACGAAAGTGGGGAGTTTCGGCCCCCTATGCGCTTTTTGGGAATTTAAATTCGCATAGCGCATTATGCTAAAATTATTAGTGACAAAAATCCTCTATTTAATACTATGCTAAATTATGTTTTTGCGTGAAAAAATCATTACGTCAAACTTTTGATAAAACTCCACATTCCGCTGTAAATTATAGCACAGAAAGCTGTTATAATTGCTCTATCCAGCCATAAAATAAATGTGTTATTCCAATTTGTGCTATTATTTGTTAATTATTTATAAGACTCGTAATCAGCATAAAGCCAAAAAAAACACACAAATCATACCACTTCCTTTTTGCTTTTCAACCTCTCAACCAATAAGGATAAGTCATTTCTATAGAGGAAAACACAGCCATCTTATAGCGATAATATAATAAATATGCAAACCTTTAATTTGAGGATATTGTGGGAATGCATGATGTCCAGTGCAAAGCATTGCAAAATCAAAATACTCTTTTGAGCCATCATTTGTTGTCACTTCCCATTGCTCACCGATGCGTTCCAACTGAAATATTCATTCAATGAATTCAATAACGTTGAAATTCCGTTCCAGAAATTTCCGGTTTTCAGTAAACTGAAAAAATTTTCTGTTTTCAACACTCTTATCTGCATTTTTGAATATTTTTTTCAAGAGGCTTATAACTTTCGAAAGTTTTTGAGCGTTCTTTCATTGCATATCGAAACCATTGCAATTAGATCGGCACCGAGACTAAGAACTAAATAGTCAATCGGACGTCAAATGACTCACAATTTCTAAGCTATTTTTTTGCACTCATTAAACAAAATTTTACGAGTGTATTTTCATCAGAAACTACTCAATGTGATGATTAATAAGAATAATAATAATAACAATAATAAGAATAATAATAATAGTAATAGTAGTAATAATAGTTATAATAACAATAATAATAGTAATAATAATAATAATAATAATAATAATAATAGTAATAATAGTAATAATAATAATAATAGTTATAATAATAACAATAACAACAACAATAATAATAATAATAATAATAATAATAATAATAATAAAAACGCGCACTTATATATATGTGAGAATTTTTCGTTATGAACCGTTATAAGGTAAAATACTCATCGTTTCTCGGATAAGAAATAAGTTTGTTTTTTTTTCCACCATAGCATGGTTTATTGCTATCTATAGCAAATATTTTTGTTCCACCTGATATTTTCTCGACGTTCCGCGGAATTTCATTGTTCTCAACGTATCAGTCACGAGTTAGTGACACACTTCGTTAGAAACATTCTTCTGAGTATGGAGAATTTTTTTGATGGGAAAATACAAAAAAATAATTGAATACACTCAAGTTCTCCTAAGTAAACTTATTTCCTTTTGAATTTGTCAAATTGAATTACAATATCTTATGATGCAATTGCATTAAAATTCTATTGTCGTTTTCAAAAATAACTCTTTACTCGAAAAAGAAATTTGAAATTGATGTTATTAAGAACCGGTGTAGAACTTGTTTGATTGTGGCATTTCATCGCTTAACATCAATGATCTTTTTTTTTGTCTTTTTTCTGCAAAAAAAATTCAACCTTTTCAACGTTCGTATTGAATCGAATATCCTTTAATAAATCGAATTTTTCCGCATAATTACGAATATATTTCAAAACAAGAGAATTATGCATAAAATTCGGATAGTCGATCGGTGGTGGAAAATCCGAATAGGCCATCATCTCTTTCGATGTATTCACAACGGTCGATTCCATTACAGTTGCTCCTTCCTATAATTTATTTCACATATTTTAAGCATTCTTTAGCGTTCGATAAGTCACTATTAAGTTTATTTGCTTAGTTTTTGGCTTGATAACTCAACTCCAAGAAGAGTCAATAGTCATTTAATGATAGCAAATGCGCAAAAAATCAACGATTGAAGTGGATTGAAATATTTCCAACAAAATCGATTCCGTGCACAAATTTTCACAAAAAAAGATCTTTTCATAAAAATTTTTTCACATTTCACAAAAATCTTTCCCTCTCACTATACAACAAAGAAAATTATTCATCAGTCGTTATATGCTCGAATAGAAATCGGTTGAAACCACAAAAATATTCGCATCACTTTTCGTTAGTGAAAGAAATGATTTATATATGAGATTTATTTTATTCGTTGATTTCTTAATTATTAGTGTAATATTCAGAATATGTGACTATTTACTCGTATTTTTAATTAAATGTCAAATTTTTCTCATTTAGCAGCTTATAACATATTTCAGCTGAATGTGTGAGAAAAAAACGTCTTAAAGCTGCTATTATGATTGCAGCTGAAATTTATTCGTGTTGAGTGGAAACGTCGACGGGAAAACGTGCTATGTCTATGCCTCATCTATGCCTTCTGTGTCTGATCTAACTAAAATCTCGGCTTTGAATGAATCTAAATTACGCAATATCATCTCAATATACTTGGGAATTATTAGATTTCAAATATATCATTAAAGACTGAGTGTCGCAATTCATTATTAAACTTATGTATAAATTTGATTTAAAAAAAAAGAATAAGCGTATAGTTTAGCAATGATATGGCAATGGTCACCTTTCGATGATTGCAAAATACGTTAACAAAATCTTTAATGAATGCGAATGTGATTTCACTGAGAAAGTCATCTTCAAAATTGTGGCCGTCAATGATCACCAAGCTCAACTCAATGAGCTCTTTTTTTTCTCAATTTTTTCTCCTCTTCTTAATGAACAATAATTTTCACTCAAGAGAGAATGTGATAAGTGATATCAATTGTAATCAGTGATTATTGCTTTGGATTAATGTAAATAAAACCAACAAGTGGAAATTGCTTCAGGCAAATTTTTTGCCTCGTCATCTCTCTTCTTTTTCGTCGTTCTCTATGTAAGGCAAAATATTTGCACAGATTATTATTTGATTTTTTTAAAGGTAACATAAAAGCGGCTTCTCCTATTAGCTTATCGAAAACAAATGCGATAATGCAAAAGCTTTTTTATAATTTTTGCTTATCGAAAATCGAGCAGCTTCATCGGCAAATTTTTCCGGATATTTCGAGCTTAGCTTGCACAAATAGCTTAATTAGCAGAGAATAACGGACCTTCATTTGTGGTCTATAGTTCCATAGCCCACCGATATCTGAGGTACGTTCGTAGGCGACAACATCGATTCCAGCAGCGCGACATTCTTTAATTGCTGGCAATCCGCTGACACCACCGCCTATCACGCACACACGCATTTTTACTCTCGGTTTGCGTTGCTCCACTTCTATGAAGTGGGCCAGCCCGCAATATGTTTCTATTCGTTGATAATGCCCTTTTATGGCACCACCTCCAATTCGATCCTCTCTCTTACAAATATGAATGAATTTAACTGAAAGATTTTCGAAGAGTCATCATATCTTCCAAACGTAATATATTATATTTATGGGATCAATCATCGATACAAATATTACTAATGGGAATTTATCACATCGATTATGAAAAAAAAAGATTTATTGACTTAATAAATGATTCACAATTGAAAATATTTTCATGTATTTAGCTAAAATACAAGTCAGTAGCTGATTTAAGAAATATTACAATCAAACAAATAATTGCATATAATTACGATGCAATAGAAATGCAATTTTGCAATTCTGCAAACAGCATTAACTCCTATTTCAAAAATTTATTTGCAATTTTGAAATCAGATGATTCATCGATGCTAACATCCAGAAATTCTGAAGTACGGGTCCAGAAACCTTTGTTTTTTTTGTTGTTTTTTCTTTTGCAGAATTGGCCACTTATTCAAAATTGGTTCATTTATATGTTTCTTCTATGTGATCGGATATGAATTTACAAATTTGCATACTTTGACGACTCCTTTAGAGTCATCTCCCTTTGGTAGGCGAGATGCTCATTAATCGTAACAAGTATTCACTTCAGGCATCGATGTGTCACATTGACACAATTTCATCGTCTCAAGGAAATAAATCATTCAAAAATTAGAATGGAAGAATCATTAAATAAGCAGCAATCATTATAATTTAGCACTTACTTAGTTATCGAATAATTCGATCTCATCAAATGCTAAAGACTACTTAATTATAGCAAAAAGTTGCAATGTCTTTAACGCCTAGTAGTAAAACTTCACTTTTACATCATATCTTCAAAGAAATTGAGAAACTCCTTCGAACGATATATGAAGAAGCATCATACGATCTCGTATAGGATAAAGCACAAAGGCAAATATCCATAGATAGTATACTATGGATGCGCAATAAAAAATATGTTGGCCACAATACATTGAAGATATCATTTACAAAAATTATCGATCGACTAATTTTTATTTTCCAAACGAAGAGTAACAAATCAATAAGACGATGCTACGTCCACACATTCCATCGATAGATGTTTTCATTACCGAAACGAAAGAACAATAAACAATAAGTGGAGAAACAATTATGAAATAATATTGCATTTTCTGAAATTCTTAAAGGGCTCTATAATATTGAAATTGAATTCATTAGATATTATAAGAAAACTAGAAATGCCATCATTTGGTGCTTCATTAATGAACGGCTTGCATTTAACCTATTACCTTTAACCACTTAACCTTTGACCTATGTGAGAAATAATTAGTGCTCTCTGTTGAGTTTTTTTTTCTTGGGGAGAGGGGAGTGAAGGATGTGGAGAATGAGGAACTGCGGGGAGCGGGGGAGGGGTAACGAACGAGACAAAGGAAACTCTTAGATGGCGATCGAGGCATCACCAAAAAAGCAAATACAGTTTCATCAAGCGTGCTGATTGTAGAAAGGCGAAAAATATGTGAACGCTATGCAAATTTAATCTTTTTGTGAGGAAAAATGTAACGAATTGATTAAATTTGGTGATTTGCTGGAAAGAATCCTTTTCCATAATTGAAAATAATTTCAGATTATAAAAATTATAACTGAATAATAAAAATTTTATTGCACACTTTGATAGTTTCTTATTAAGATAAATGATTTATTAATGAATGCAGCATAATTTATTATTCTTCTGGTGAATTTTTATTATGAGTGACAATAATCATTATCACCGTTTATAGCCCTTTATCAATCTTTATCGGCCTTTATCACTCTTTATCACTCCTTATCGCTCCTTGCTATCACTTCTTTATAATTAACTCTTTGAGTGCAATAATGAGGAGTGAAAAAAAATTGGCCATTAATAGTTGATCAGCGAATTTTTTGAAATTGCTAATTAGCCTATTTCCGTGTTTACTCATCTGCACTTTTCTCATTAATTATTTGATTAATTCAGTTAATCATTTATTTATTCATCCATTTCTACATCCATCTATTTGCACGTTTATTTGCTTACTTATTTATTCAATTTTTGTTTATTTGTTAATTATTTCATTTCTTATTTACTCATTTATTTATTTATCTAATTATTTATCTAACTAATTGTCTTTTGTTTATTCATTTATTTAATTACTCATTTATTTATTTATTTGTTTATTTGTTTATTTATTTATTTATTTATTTGTTTATTTATTTATTTATTCATTTATTTGTGTGAATAAGTGATCTAATACCACGATTTTATTATTCGCCAATATCCAAAAATCTAATGCTATCCACATATTATCATCATCAAATATATTCGCTATCACTTTATTTATCGCTAAAAATAAAAAAAAAAAATTTGTTGATAATTCGCAAAAAGTTCCCATATGCCCTTTTGAGAAATTCGTTTCATATATTCGTTTTCATTTTCGTTCCTCTCTTTTTCTTTCCTTTCTTTTTGCGCCTCTCATCCCACTCTCTATCGATGCTAAATTTTATCTATTTCTTATGCATTGTTCATCGCCTATATAGCGTCTAAGCAAATGAACGGACGAAATGAATGAAAGCCTCATAAATCTATTACATGAAAATAATGGGGAACTCTCGAATTCTTGAAAATTTATTATTATTATCTTTCAATGATGAAAGATGTGGATGAAAATTGATAAAATAAAAAAATACAATAATTGAATTATGGCAAATTTGCCAATTTCGTTGATTCGAATAAATATTTTCAGAAGTGTTCAAAAAGAAGTTTAAATATTTCGCAACTTAATTACGTTACTCTAAACGGTTATATTTATGATGGAGCCAATTTTTGTCTATTTCCGAGTTAATTGATTTTAAATAGAAAGAGTTAATTTTGGTAGATGCAAAAAAAATTGAATGTAAAAAATTGCTTCTTGTGAAACGAAGCAAAAGAAGTGAGAAGCAAAAGAATGAAAAATTTTTTTATGGGATACATTTTTTTTTTGTTTTTCATCCTCGTTTATTATTCAGTTTCCTTATTACGTTATGAGGGAATATTTGGTAATATGGCTCTCGGAATTAATGAGATAATTTAAGAGAAAATTTTTATCGTTTTATTGCTTTATTGCGCCAAACTGGCCTATTTTTAAGCAATGGGAAATCTATCATTAGATCTGAAAATAATTTTCGATATCATGTGGAACATTGCCAAAATATTGAGGTTCCACGATTAATACACCTATCTATTTAAATATATTTTTGCGATTTTTAGTTTATATAGCGAAAAAAAATTTTTTTTCGACTCAAATGAGTATTTTTGTCGGACAATCAAGAAACGAAGTGTGAAAAAAAAACAAGCAAGAGAGGCATATTGAAATGCTCTTTGAAGAATGTTTCTAGAAGATTGCTTGTTGAAAACACATATGAGACGCTCATATATTTCTAAATAAGAACACATAAATGGTTAACACTATTAAGTGTGAAGAAAATAAGGAGAGAATGGTTTGGATGCGATTTGAGGATGCAATTTTTTCAAGCATCAAACAATTATTTTCGTCCAAATCTGAGCTAAACTAGAACCTGCGGCTTTATCGATTTATCGTAAGCCTGTGGCTTTATCGATTTATCATAAGCCTGGGGCTTTATCGATTTATCATAAGCCTGGGGCCTTATTGATTTATCATAAGCCTGCGGCTTTATTGATTTATCAGAAGCCTGGGGCTTTATTAATTCATCATAAGCCTGTGGCTTTATCATAGGCCTTTGGCTATGCATATAAACATTACTCAATTCAAGAAGAGGCGAAATGCTAGCAATATGCCTCAAGAAGAATTGGAGCAAAGAAATCCCATGTATTTCGCTAAAAAATATTCGGTGATACTCAACGGCACTCTATAATTCTATTGAAAGCATATATTTTATACAATGTGTAATGCTTTCATTTGTAATCATTTTGCAATAAGTGCAATGCATCATTCGCAATAGATAAGATTTCCACTATTTGAATTCATTCGTTTCGTGCAATTTCGAGAAAAGATGAAGCGATTACCTCATTTCATACTCAAAGAATTTTTTGAAGATGATCGACTTTTGCTTCGGAACAAAATTTCTAAATTTTATTTCGGATATTTAAACTTTCAGTTGATATTTATAAAATTATTGGATTCGTTGGAGCTGACTGGATTGATTGGAATTGATTCAATCGATTGGAATTCACTGGAGTGAGCAAAATTGACTAAATTGATTGGAATTGATTGGGTTGATTGAGGCGACCGAAATTAACCGAATGATTTGGAATTAATTGGAATGAGTGAAATTGATTGGAATTGGTTGGACTGACTGAAATTGATTGGAATTGGTTGGACTGACTAAATTGATTGGAATTGGTTGGACTGACTAAATTGATTGGAATTGATTGGATTGACTGAAATTGGTTGGAAATGATGTGATCATTCGGAACCAGCTCGAAATACATGATACTACAAACGTCGAATGCAATGATGTCTTCGAAATGCTAATGTGCTCTAGAGTTTGTGCATCGAGCCAAGGTCATGAAGTCACGAGCAAATTACGTCAGCATACGTAACGAATGAAAAATAGGATACATTAGATGTGTGATGCATTGCAAATTGTTTAATGTCATTCATTTCTTTCGTCAACGTATTATCATTTTGATTCGTTCTTCAACGCAAAAGAAAGAAGTACGAAATAAGACAAAATACGGCCAATAGAAGGGCACAAATATTCGGGTTGAACGGCATACGAAATGAAACTGCTTATCATTTCATTGATTAAATAGGAGGATATTGCAATGCAGCTTTATTGATACGGCGACTTTTTCAGATATTCTTCTGTCAGGAAATATTTATCAATAAATGTTGCATATTAGAGCCGCCAAACAAGCTTAATGCTATCATTTAAGCATAACAAAAGAATCATTACGATCATCTAAATTAATATCAATTTTTACGACCAAGAAATTTTTTTTCCACATCTTATCAGCACAATATCTGCGGATTTCCATCCTTTTTTTCTGCATGCTTATTGTCTCTCTTTATGTTGTTTGATTTCGCACCTGCTTTTTTTATCTGTCCATTTATTCGATAAAGCCAAATATCTAAAAGCGAATGTTTCTCTGTCAGAAACTTAGTGGAGCGAGAGAATTACTCTACTTGTTGCTTTTATTCGACTTTACAAATATGTGCTTAAAAAATAGTTTTAAAAGGCTTTATTTACGCGCATGTATGTGTATGCTCTCGTCGCAGCTACATTGGAGCCCGAAAAATCATCGGAGCTATGACAGTTTAGATAATATATTCTGCGGCTGAGTTTAAACTTTCTTAGATAGACGCATTAATATTTATGTTTGTTTATAAATGTGCTTGTAAATTTGCACGATATGTCTTAAATGCGTTTCATTTTGCAGCCCCCACCCCCTCTGTTCCACCCCTCACCCCTGTTCCCCCTCACCCCTTCCCGAGTGAACTGAGCGATTTTTTTTGTACGTTTAAAAGGAAAAGGGGATGCTGTGTGCTTGGACATTTATGTCTAAATAGCTTAAAGTCCATCATTTGAAATCAGGTCGTTGTATATTCAGAGATGTTTCGTTTATTCTAAAAATGAGTGATCCGGAACCGCATAATAGTATCAATATTCAGGATTGCAGCAGTTTCATGATGTATTCCCATCGTTGGCTTTCTTGTCCTCCTGCAGTTTCATTCCAAATCATCATTGATTGTTGTCCAACCGATCTGTGTGTAGACATACGTTCTCCATATCTTTGATATTGTTTTCTATATGAGCGGCCAAGAATTATAAATGTTCGATGATATGTGCTGTTGCAAATTCATGGTATTGATGGATCNTTCCGAAGAACTATAAATGTTCGATGATATTGCTTTTGCAAATTCATGGTATTGATGGATCTGCTGAATGGGATAGTGATTGCCCGGATCAGGTCAGCGCTGTCCTCATTCTCTCTTCCTTCACCTCCTCCATCTTCTCCTTTTGCGCAATTTTACAATTGCTTCGATTATATCCGGTATTATGTGCTGCGTTTTCTAGGTGGTGAAACGACATGGATATTTCTATAGAATTTTGCCTCAATGAAGATTTCTTGGTGAAAGAATTTTCCTTCTCTAGTCCATTGTAGCAAATGAACTTTGACCTCTCGGCTTGTTTTATTTTCAAAAAACTCTCTTCATTCGTAAATATGGCATACTGAGTTCCATTTTTGAGAAAAAATATGCAGATTTTTTGTGCTTTATAGATGTATTCGATTTATTTTGAAGGGATTTTAAAATACTCATCATATAGAGAGAAGGAACGATCACATAAAATAGCAATCAAACAGTGATAAAGAAATGAATGTTGAGAGATAAAAAAGAACGTAGACCACCCATGATCCTTAAAGAAAACATTTTCTAAGGAATGAATATCACTTGCTCGAAACTCTCTCATCATTAAAGTACCAAGCACCTCCATGCTGTATCAGTTACGATCATCATCGATTCAACGACATTTAAACAAAATATTGAGTTGATTAAACGAGAAAATCCCACTAAATCAAATATCAATTGTATATTTTTAGTGAGTATTCATGTGTAACATAACACAATTTGTGTATTCTTCGTAAATAATCCCTATGCAAATGTTCGAATCGACTCTTATGTGTTTATATGGACACAAACGGTATGATTGCTATTGCTCATCAATGTCCTTTAAAGTTATGTGAATATAACACAACACTTCATTAAATGCTTAAAATCAACTGCCTCATAATACTCTTCTTTGTGAATTCGATTGTCGCCCTTCAATGTACTTCTCATTGTGCACCATCATCGCTTATCATCGACGATGGAGGGTATCAGATTTGCATAAATTCCTAAATATCTTCGAATAAAGTTTAGATCTTTTTCTTCGTCTTTTTTCTTGCTAAATCTGAAATATTTTAGCGAATTTTGATGATTTATGCATTAATAATTTAGTAATTACATCTATACGTTTATGCATATTTCGACTGTTCTGTTTGTCTGTCTATCTATCTGTCCATCAGTAAATTGATCGCCGCCGATTCATGTAAATTCCGAGAGGGATTTTACGCTCAAATTTTATTGAATTTCACACCAACTATATTTTTGAACATGTGCGCTCAATTGCTCATTATTAATGACAATAATAAAAAGTGCATATAAATGCTCATTCGTTTATCGAAAATATTTGTCAACGAAGTAAGTAAACATTACATTCATCGCAAAATTCGTGAAATGCTCTGATTGCTGATTAGTTCACCGAGGAATATATAGAGCTTTTCCGGATTCTAATTTGTCGATTTCCGGAATTCCGGAATATCATTGAGGTGTTCTGATCGAGGAATACATAGAGCGTTTCCGGATTCTCCTCTTCATCGCTATGCTGATTAGTTCATCACTTTACATTTCCTCTCATTAGCGTTATGATCATCGAAAAAGATCGTTGGATGATACGATGATAGGATGATTCTCATTCGCCAATTTCCGGAATTCCGACAATCGACGAATGGGAATTCAGAAACTCTCTATGTATNAGAATTCAGAAACTCTTTATGTATTCCTCTATGCAAACATCTCAATGATATGATGAAATGATAGGAAATGTTATGATAACGAATGAATGTAAACATTGCATTAAGATTATTGAGCATTTCTTAATGCTTATTGACGATTCCAACTACTCTTTAGTTAAATGTTGCAGTAATTTCATGATGTTCTTTATGAGAATACATAGAGCTATCGAAATGTGCAACAAAACTAGTTTATGATTGCAAAATTATTTGCTTTCATCTTTGAAACATTCGTCATTTTTAGAGTGGTGAAGTGGTAAAACGAAATTCGCCAATTGAAATCAAAAAAGAAACTCGTTTGCTATTCAACAACCATCCCTGAATTTAAAAAAAAAAATTTGGAGAGGGGGGGTGAGAGGGGTAAGGAGGGGAGAGAGGGGATCTGCGATTTTGAAATCGAACATTAAAATTGCTTCATTTCTATTATTATTATTATTATTATTATTATTATTATTATTATTATTATTATTATTATTATTATTATTATTATTA